>JAOEGS010011308.1:0-10126 GCA_025447755.1 Corythornis vintsioides | reverse complement strand
GAAGGGGCGGGGGGGCCGGCTCCTCTGCGGGGCGGGGCAGCTCTCCTCGCCTCCGCGCCTTAGCGGGGAGCGGACGTGCCCGGCTCCAGCCGCGGCCGGCGCGGAGCGAGGAGGGCGTGGGAGCAGCGGCCGTGCAGCGCTACGCGGCCCCACGCGGGACGGAGCGGGCTGGACGCGCCCCTCGCTCCGGTCCCGGTCCCGCCCCCGCGCCCCCCGCCCGGCTGGTCCCGCTCCCGTGCTCCTCCTGGAGGCGCTGCTCCACTCCTTAAAGGGGCCGCGCCGGGAGCGCTGGGGGGTGCGGGTTGAGTGATGGGGTATGGAGCGGGGTCACCCAGCCAGGCCACCGCGGGTAACCACCCCCGCCGGCCGCCACACGAGAGGCAAATAAACGTGGCTTGGGTGGAGCCACCTGCCGAGAGCCGCTGGCGAAAGTAACGGCCACCGGCGCCGGAGCGAAGCTTTTAAGCGGAGGTAGCGCAGAGGCATCGGCTGCTCCTCTTGTGCGGGGCCGGGGGGCTGCGGACCCCGAGGGGAGCATCGGGCGCTACCACGCCGGCTCCAGGGCGTCTTTCTTCGCGCAGTTCCCACGGGGATGCCGCAGGTGTGAAGGCCGCGGGCGGTGGGTGCCAAGGGGCAGGTCCCCGCGCATCTGAGTCTTGGAGGGAGAGTCCGGGGCAGATCGGACTCCGGCTCCCTGCCCCTGACAGCCGGGGAGCCTGAGGAGGGGTCGTGCCGCTGGCTCTTGAGCCCTCACACGGCTGGGAGGGGACCCAGAACCTGAACCTGGACCTTCAACCTCATCGAGCATTGTCGACCTCTCTGCCCAGCGTGTTGAAGTGCGGTGGGACTTTGCTGGGTCCGTTTCATCATACCTGTCCAAAAGTATATTTAGTGATTTATTTATAGGGGACCAGGCCCAAGGAGAGAGAGCTGCAGAGCAGCAAAGGAGGAAAGCAGGGCTCAACAGCACTGTTTCTGCATTAGTGTAAGTTTATGGATGCCTCCTGCATTAGCAATGTTTGTACACAGTGTATCTCTGGCCAATACGGTCAGAGCTGTAGTCTTTGCTCTCTTCACCAACTCACTCAACCTTTCCAGCCTATCTCAATTCCAGCTTGCTGTTACTGGGCTGGACCAGATGCTGGGAAGACCTTGAGAAGAAGTCTGTCTAGAGAAAGAATTGTATTCATGTCCTGCTTTCTCTTTACTAGTGGGACCACATGGGGTAGAAACTGAGAAGCAGAAAGTCATCGCCACTTCTTACTTAAAAGGAGAAACTCAGGTGTGCTTGTTTGAAGTCAGAGCATCATGAGAAAATGGAGGGAATATGGTTATTCTGTTGTACAGCTCACCTCAGTGGTGCAGCAAAAGTATTTGTCCACACAGTAAAAGAAAAACAAAGCATCCGATTTTTCTGATATTAAACAGCCAAGAAGTAGGATTGTCCTTTTAACAAAAAAACTTCCTCCTTAATATTTTATTGTAGACAAACTTCTTTTTCCTAAGAGAATTATATGGAGAATTCAAGTCCTGCTTTGCTTGATCAGCTCTTACAAAGCCACCTGAAATATGACTACAGCACATACCACAGAGCATTACCACTGGGAGAATCATTTGAAGAATATGTTAAACCTGAGATCTTAGGTAGAGAACCCAGGGAGCTGAACAGAATAGATGCTTCTGTTCCATTCAATTGTATATGCAAAATCAGAGCTACTTTCTCCTCCACATCCAGGTGAAGTCTGTGCAGAGAAACAAGAGAAAAATCTTAAGGTGGGGAGACCTGCTAAGATGAGGGAAACATAAAAACTTGGGTTTCAACACTCGGGCGTTTTACAAGGTGCACCACAAAGTGCCTTTGTCTGCAGCACCACGGCAGCTTTGTGCTCTAGGTGAGTTCAGGACTGTGTGTTGAGGGCTTAGCTTCAAACATTGCTGGGCTTTTACAGCTTTGTGGCAGGCAGAAGTTTCTTAATTGCAGGATAATGATGTGGTGTGGGCACGTGCCTTTTGCCTACTGGTTATGAATTACTTAGTGCAGATACACGAAACCAGCATCAAATAGAAAGTGTAGACGTGTCCTTCCAGTCTGACTGAGGGAGAGAAAGAGGAAAGGTAGTGTGGAAAGGAAGGTCAAACATAAACCACAGCCAAGTTAAAAATCTTGGATTAAAAAAAGTCACCTTAAAAGTATGGTTTATTCTGCCTTTCAACACAATTTATCCTGTGGTCCACCACCCCGATTTGAAATTATCAAATGCCTCCCTTAAGGAGGAAAAGAGGCAGCACCTTCTCTCTAGAATTATCAAGGTTTAGAGATGGAATTCTGATCCTGCAAAAAATACCCTGTAACACGGGCCAGAGAGAATTGTCGGAGTGGAGGGGAGAAAGAAGTAATTGAAATGTTAAATTTGCTTTTGTTGTGATTGACATAATGCTGTCATTTGTTTTCAAATAGCAGAGTGGTTTCTTGATGGAACTCTTACAACTGAAAACCTGCAACCCATTTAACAAGGACTCGGTTTTCACCCTAGTGCAGAACTGATTTGTTTGTCTGGATTTAGCTTTAGGCACAGTCCCTGCCATATTCTGCCAGAGACTTTTTTTGTCCTGCAAAGTTAATCCAGGATCCAGATACATGATTATTTCAAATTTACATTTAAAAGAGAGTCAATGATTGATTTGAATTCCAAGGGAGGAGAGGGAGGCACAATGATATTGTTGAATCTTTTGTTCCCAGAAAAAACAGCAAAGAATTAAGATTATTAAAGAAGTATAATTCGGGTCAGAACAACCATCCGAATCCATGTCAGTTAAAAAGATGGTTTTCCCCACTTTTTTAATGTGTTGGACACATTCATGTTTGATTTATGACGTGAGTCAAAAACATCTGTGCTTTGGGGCACAAGCAAATGCTTATTTAAACAATAGGTCTCCCTGGAGGGGATATAGGAAAGAAATGACATTCTTTTGCAAAGAATTCAGTATTTTGCACTCCATGAAGTATCTTGCTTTGTTTTGAAAAGTCCTCTGCAGAAAACACAATGGCTCAACCTATTAAAAAGGAATCCAGCAACTTTCACCTTTATGTGACTGGTATGAATAGGAGCCAGGTTAGCACTGATGAAGTCCTGTTACTGTTTTACTTGCCTTAGAATGACCCACGTGAGAAGAATTGGTCATCTCAGCCTCACTGGCAGCATGCTAGTATTCACATCTTAAAAACATTTGGAACTAGTTGGCAGTCCGAGGCCTTGTCTGCAGTCAGGATTAGCTCTGATTTCAGGAATTATTTTAGCTGCTAGTAGAAACCCACTGTAGCTGTGCTAGGTGCCCGCTGCCATCTGCACCAATTTTGTGGCTGATGTGGGGAGTAGTTCCAACTGTGAGGCTGAAGGAAAGGAATAAGTTTCTGGATAGTTACATATCCTGAATCAGTTCTAATGATGTGCTTGAGTAGTTTATTTGAAGTTTTTAATGAAAAAAAGTGTTGATGGTATCAAAAGATAAACATCTGTAGCATCATTTTAAGTTCAAGCCTGCACTGGGTGGAGATTCTGTTCTGTAACCACATGCTGTGCTGTATATGCATTGATATGATTAGAAACAGGCTTGAAATTTACATCTACATTTACTAGTACACTTCTCAGACTTCAGTAAGCCAGGTCTGTGAATGAATGTTGTGCCTGCTCCTTCTAAATCCATGATCTTGAATCCAGACTTCCCTACACTTGAGGCGCTTTCTTGCCAAGCTTTGGAAGCGACCTCTGTAGCTCAGCACGGTTGATATACTATGACAAAGATGTGCCTTGCTGTAGAGCCCAGTGCAATCTGTTAATGTCAAAAGAGAGGCCAGAGAAGAGACAGAAATATGTCCATTCCTGTGAGATTTCCACATACTGAGAAAGCAGGAAAAAAAACCCCAATCAATCAGCATTTCAGCTGCTTTTCTAAGGGAACGTATTGAACAGTGTGGCAGGCTAGTACTTTCCCTTCCTCTGGAGGCTATGCCAAACTGGAGTGAGGAAGCCTAGAGTCCTTTAAAAGAAGGTGTGAAAAAACTCTGGGGCAAGTGTAGAATTTTAGAAAAGAGCCAAAGCCTCTGTCCACCCTCAGAAGAGCAGAATGACAGAGATCTGGCAGCCATTGCAGCCACCACCGATTTATTTACGAGCTCCTGGAGTCGGTCCAGTGTAATTATGGGCCTGAACTCCAGATCAGATTCACTTGACATTTGAGAAAGTCTGTGGAAAAACAGTAATAATAAACTGATAATAACCACCCGTCTCATAAGCAACAGAAAATCAAGGGAAGAGAAAGGGCAGGTGGGGAGAGGGGACAGCAACGTGATCCCCAAAAGATCTCTTGCTTGTCAGGAGATACTTTCAGTATCTACCCCTGTGTATCTTCTAAAAGGAGCTATGGAGAATTTTGGAGTAAGCCCTGACTCATGGCAGTGCTATTGCAATTACTGCACTGGAAAAAATGAAAATGGGGGGTTGGGGTGTGTGTGCAAAGGAAACTGGGATAAGTTGGGACAGCAGTTTCTTTTGGTGGAGTAGATAGTTTGTGGCCCACATGGCGTTTATCCAAGCGTGCTCATCACCTAAAGTATCTTACCATGAAGGAAAAGATGTTTGAAGACACTGTGCTGTAGGGTATGATTTGTTTTCAATTTCATGCACAGTATAGAAATAGACTTTTGGTACTTCACAGCAGTTCTCTGATTCTTGCTTGTTCCTATCATTGGTATAACGTGGATGAATATCAGGGTTAAAAATCTTTGTGTTTAAAACATCTGCAGTCTTTTATCAGAATTTATATTCCACTATTCAGTCTTTTCCACTTGTATCACTCCATATTGTTTTCTATTGAATTTCTGTGAGACTGATTTAAAAACCCAACTCACTGGGAGTTTTCCAGAAAAAGAAAATATTTTTCAAGTAAGATAAGGTGATTAATTCTGCTCAGTGGAAAAGATGTCTCTGCTGACAAGAAAGAGGGCTGACATTTAGTTTACAGTTGTCTCAAGGATTTTATTTCAAGTGATGGAATTGAATTGCAAGTTATGAGTGAATGTTTAGCAAAGCAAGAACAGCTAGTTACATTTATGTTGCACCTAAACAGCGTAATGTGAGTTTTCCTTATGTAGATTTCAGAACACATCACTTACGTATGCACAGGTATAAGGGAGTCCATATATGTAAATGGATTTCCTCAGAGGAAGCATTTTAATTAGCTGCTTTCATCAAACAGCAGCAACCAAATGTCAAGTGCCCTGGCAATCAATACGAGCACAGTAACACTAGACAGTGTCTGAAGGAAAAGGAATCCCAGGTGAATAAAAGGGGTTGTTGGCCCAGAACATGTCATCTCCAAGTGACTTTACCATGCTCACCTAACTTCTCAGCAACTTCCTATTCACATCTGGAGTGAGTAACTCCAGTTCTGAAGGAGCAAGAATATTGAAAAATCACAGCTGTAAGCAGGACAAATTCAGTTCTTCAGGTTAAGTGCATGGGAATCACACACGTTGAAGTAGTTCAGCCCATTCTCCCTGATCTGACAATGATACCATGTATTTCTGCTTAGGAGCTAGCTGTAGAGATGGAGTTCTGTGTTATTTAATTGTGGGGGTTGGAATTTGGCTTTTTCTTTATCTTATTTGACATTTTTTTAACACTTTATTGTGTTATTTTTTATGCTTCCATACTTCTACCTATAAATACGTCTTATAGGTCTTGAGGAGGTGACTTAGCAGTTTAAGAGCTGGTGTAAGGTCAATAATAAAAGTGTAATATATAGGAATATACTTTTTTTTTTTTTTTCCTTACCTACCATACATCTGGCTTTCACCAGACATGTCCTTTTTTGTTCCTGCTAATTTTGTTGGGGCAGAATTTGAGAATGCTGACAATTGTCTGGAACAGCCTTACCAGAATAGCAGCTCTGCCTGGGCTTCTGGATGTCTGGAAATCCTAGACACGTTCACTGTGCATTGCAGATCAGCTCCACAGAGCATACAGTACTTCCATAGCATTAGACCTGGGCATATGTTGTCCAGATGAACTACACAACCCATAGTAAACCATCTTACTGTGCAAAGGCACATTACCTATATAATTTATGCACTGTACATGTGATACTTTGGCATTCTGCTCTTACAGTTATTTTCTATTCTGCACATGCTCATGGATTCCTACTGGATATTTCTTGGGTGCAAATCAAATGACTTTTTATTTACTTGCTTGGATATCACAACTGTGGGAGTTTTTATTTTTTTTTTCATTGTGACTGGCTGAATCAGAAACCTATGATGTGTTGTCTTCATGGGCTTGCTCTGGCCACCACTCAACCAACCAATTATATTCTTCAATGAGTCTTAGTGTCCTGAGCTGGAGTGAGACTCATTGCAGTTGAAGATAGGAGATGGAAGTGGATGCTCCTGAATGATCCACTAGCAATAATAATTCATCTGGAACACTTTCGTGCTTAAAACAGACTCAAAGACCCACAATTGCAAATACATGAAAAGAACAACCTCTTCAGAATAAACCCAGAATGAATCCTGTTAGCACTCCCAGGAAAAGCCTGAGTTTCTTGCCATCTTTCACTAGAATCCTGCAGTTAAATATCTTATTTATTATTTTCCCTGTTACACTAATGTGTTAGCAACACATACAAGAGGGGTTAGGAAAAACAAAACAAAACCCAGAAAACAAGTGAAGATACTTCTTATAGGCAATCCACATCAAAGGATATAAGACTGTGGAAGGCAAAAATGAAGCTTAGTCTTCTGTCTACAAGAATGAAAATATTTGTCCTCTCACCGTGTTTGTCGTCAGAAAAGCTACATGGAACCCATCCTCCTCCAAGGCTCTGTGCTCACATCTCATGTTTGTGAAATAAAGATCCCATTTTTGGCTTGCCTAAAGCAACCTTTCAGAGAAATAGAATAAGGTTGTTTGAGTAGGAAAGCCCTAATTTAAACAAGTAACACTCTGTACGACTCAGAGCTTTTCAGCAAGCTGAATTCATGAAGGAACAAAATGACTAAACAGAGATGTTTTGTCTCTTAATGAAACCCCCTAACCTCTTGTAGATCTAAATAAAACTTTTGAGGCAGGAATTTAATAAAAAAACAGATTTCATGAAGCAAGGTCTTGTGTTTACTACCAAGGGATATAGTGAGTGGTGTGTTGCCTTAGCAGTTATTCTTTCTTGCATGATTGTATTGTGAGCTTTCATATGAAAAACACTGTCACTGTCAATATGTTGTGTAGTGGAAATACTGTCTTAAGTATAAACTGATTTTTATAATAATCTTACATATTCACTAGTTTTCTACACCATGACTCAGGCAGCAAAATTAGAGGGAAAACACAGCGTGGGCCATCAGCTACAACTCAACCACAAAAATGGAGCTTAGAGTGTCATTCAGCTGAAAACTCAGTCTCTGAATACATACCGTTTGTGTTAGAACCACTGCACACATTTCCAAAGCCATCTAGAATATTGCCACTATACTGGAGGCAGCCAAGGAGAAGGTAAAAAGCTCTTTTAAAAGACATGATGGCAAATTCATTTGCAATGGTGAGTTTCACACACAATTCTGCCAGCCCTGAAAATACCACTGCCAAAGATTTGTGTCTGTTAGTAAACAACAGGAAAACATGAAACCATCATAATCCAAGCTCTGACATTCTCTCAAGGAGTAATTTCCATAACAATGGTCATTTTGAAAAGACTGGAAATTATTTGGTGATAAAATATGTTCTCTAAATGAACAGTGAAAGCACCTCAGATAGAAGACAAATTCTTTTCTGCTGTGGACTTTATTTAATTATTTTGTGGGCCCCCGTTGACCATATCAGCTAAATGCTTGAGAAGTCTCAAAGAATACAGTAGTAATACTTAGTAATACTTAGAATAAAATAGTTATACTTGGAGATTTTTGGTTAAGCATAGGCTGCAATGTTGTGCCAGATTTATGCATAGGATTGAGCTCAGCTCACATGCTGTAATTGATAGAGATTTGTGGCAAAAAAAATGTTGTTCCTTTCAGCTCTTCATGTTTTATTCAGCAATTTGCTGTTCTACCAAATGCTGTAGTATCTGAGGGGGGGAAAAAGCTAGAATACAGCAGGATCTGACACCAAATATCTTCTCACTGATGTACTCTAAAGTCTGGGTACTGAAGTTGGAGATGAGCAAGGGTGTTGGGTTGTATTCACTCTGGACTCCATCATGTTGCTGTGACAATATGAAAGAGTCAGAGTAGAACCAGTCACACAGCAGGTTTTTAAAAGCTCAGTGGGCTTAGTGTCATGGGAAGGTCATGAGCAGCGAGCTGCTGAGCTGCACTCTGAGACCTTTCTCCTGCTGTGAACTAATGGCTACATAAGGTATAAGGCTGTGGAAAATCAGACTCTAAAGCTATCTTTCATTAAATGCAAAATGTTTACATTTTAGCCAATTAAAATATCTCAGTGTGTTCAAATAATCTGTAAATCCACGTTCCTGAAGCCTGTCCAAACCCAATAAACCAGCCAGTACCTGCAACAAAGATGTTGGGAGTCCAGGAACATTCAGTGTGTTGCACAGGTCAATATAATGAATATATTTGGGTGGGATTGCTTGTAGGTTCACAGATTTGGCCTGGCTTGAGCAGATTTAGCTCACTCTATTGGAAACTGCATCTTTTTACAATAGTGTTGGTTCTTCTCCCTGTGCTTCTCTGTTTTGTTTTGGTTTTTTTTTACTAAGTGTAATTATAATCTATCTTTACAGCCAGTCCAACCTCCTATATTCTTCTAAATCATTCTCACTAAAGCAAATAACCCTCCCTAACCTAATGTATGATTATATTTCATTACTCCACAACTGAGCCATGAAAGAGACATAATAACATTCTATTTTACAATAGAAGCAGTGAGGAAAACACTGAATTACACTATTTCTCCTCAACAGCACTGGCATCTATGAATGGGTGGGGTTCATGGTGCTGCATCTGTGCAGATGATCAAATGAGGAAGGATGAAGGGGGAAAGTTCAGAGCATGAAGGGGGAAAGTTCAGATGACATAGGAGAGAACGAACTACCATAGTGAGAGCATTTCTGTGGGGTATTTTTTTTGTCCCAGTGGAAATAGTGCCAAAGACAAGAGGACAAATATCTCATGGATGGGGACAATGACTGTCTAAGTTTGTTCTTCAGACATCCACAGTTGTCATATCTCCTGCTCCTTTGTTCTCAATTGAACTTGAATGAAAAATGAGCCTTTGAGAAAGCTGGTGGAGACCTGAAGTTCTATTTTCCACTATTGTATGGCCTTTTTATGCTGCCAAGCTGGCAAAAAAAGCACCAAGTGGGGAAGGAGCAACCTGCTGCTAACAGCAGCTCAAGTGAAGATGTCCTGGTTGGAGCTCAGAAGGTGATTCTAGAGCAGGTTTCTTTCCAGTCCCACAGAGACAGGTGACCCTTAGGTGCCTGCACTGCTAGTTTAAGTGCCAAGTAGAAGATGTGGAGAATGCTCATATAACAGTTATGAGGGGTTTGGTAAAATTTAGTAGAAAATAGTAACCAGGGAATACTCAGAAGCAGCTCACCAATCTATTCCTAATACTGGGGAAATGTTTTCTAAATTAAAGTTTTCCATTTTGAAAAATGCTGGTTTGCAGTAGGAATATGTCAGGGTGGATATTTCATATTGGAAAAATTCATAAGTAGTAAAAGGGAATTTGATTAAGGCTCATTGCCAAGATTTTTGAATGGTATGTATCTTATTTCTTACTCTTCTTTCAGGAGGCTCCTATTCTTTAAGAAAAAAAACAAGCAAACTTTTTGTTTGTTTGTTTTGTGTTGGTTTTGTTGTTTGGTTTATTTAGTTGTTTATTTTTATTTTCAGAAAATTATCTGTTTCTATTGACATGACATTTTGGGAACATTTTGTTCTACAGGATTTGCAAATCCTCTATTTCTTTCCCCCCCTCCAAACCTGGATATATCTCAAAATGTCCGAATTTCCTGTGAAACAGAAAGTTCCAGTTTCACCATATGCCTAAACTTACAGAAAAGATAAAACCTAACTTGCAGAAGAGATTTAAAAAAAAAAAAAAAAAAAAGT
>JAOEGS010011305.1:0-33897 GCA_025447755.1 Corythornis vintsioides | reverse complement strand
CAGTCTGCTCAATTGGTCTCTAACCCAAGCCTCATCAAGAACTTCCTCCCTCCAGACTTCATCTGTGGTCTTGGAGGTTTGCTGCCCATCAATATCCCATGTCCCAAGTGACACTTTCCTTGTGCTCTGCCAAAGGAACTCGTGAGGTTTTCTGTCACAGAGTGAGCTCTGATGGAGTGGCTTTGCTTCCCAGGCTGCTGCAGGTGATGGAGAGAGGCTGATGGACCCAGCAGCTGGAGAGGGACAGGCAAGGGGAGGTGCCCCAGGATCTCCCAGCCAGCCTGGAGGGTATCTGGGTTGTTAACCTCTAGCTGGCAAGATCCCACCTGGCCAGAGAGGCCACAGAGAAGGCAAAACTTAATGAGAAACAGACAAAACTAGTAATAAAGCAAGCTGTACTTCCCATTTCCATGTGTTTAAGCTGCACAAGACCAAGGCAAACTCACAGCACTCAGGGAAACATTTTATCTATCAACTTTCTGTTGATACATAATTTGCTTCTTTTGGGAAGGAGCCAAATCTCTTCTCACTTTGCTTTCCTGAGGACTTGGAGATTCCAAAAGCAAATGAAATGCCTTGAAGAACAGGCTAATGTTAAGTGTGGGGATGTCACCCCCATCCATTAGCAAAGCAGGCACTGGAAGCAGCCCAGCAATCCGTGTGCTCCTGGTGTGTTTCCTCCCCTGTGCCTTGCATGCTGGCAGGGCTCCATGTGCAGTGGGATGACAGTGACTCCCACGGGCAGCTGAGCACCTGAAGGACATCTCCAGACCTTCACAGTCCAATAGTTCTGCCTCAGGAGCTGCAACTGGCAGTAAAACAGGGCAATTAGCCTTAATCACCCTGAATGATCATGAGTCCTCCTCCATCACTGCTTTTCTTTATCTCTCCTTAATCAAAACAGAAACTTTCTGTCTCCACTGATTGCATCATCCAATGTCAGCTGCCTGGAAGGTGGAAATGATGTGGATTTAGTACAAAGAGGTGCCAGAGCAGGTAAACTAACTGTACAGTGACTGAATCAAGTGGAAGAAGCTGTGTTGTGCCCACAAAGTATCTTCCCTGTTTGGCCAACTGATGGGGTTTGGCTGTGAGAACTGGGGAGCAGCTTCTACCTAGGGCTACAGGAATGTTATGGGTTCCTGGGCTCATCCTCCCTCTTCTTGGTGAATTTGGCTGCTGCAGAGGAGAGACCAGCATTAAAATGCTCTCACTGTCCACTACAAATTCTCTGTGCAAGACAAAAATGACATCAGAAAAGTTGAACCTGATGCCTGGGCAGAGTCCTCTCACTTCCATACCTCCTGTAGGATTAAATGGAACAAAGTGGAGCAGTTAAGGGACAAAAAGGGAAAAAAAATAAGCTGACTACAGACATGGAATACTCAAGAGTTTCTACAGGAGGGAAGCAAACATGGGTTGGCAGCTGAGGAGTGGTTTCAAGCAGGCCCCAGCATCAAGGGCCCTGCTGCACATGGAGCAGCTCGAGAGCACCTCTAATGAGGATGAATTTCCCCACTGCTGGAGTTAATGCCTCAGATATCAAAGCCATTTGTGTTCATTTCTAGCAAATAATTACTTTAAAACGTTATCATTCATTTGGGTTATGACTTCTCTATTAATTCTAGAAATGATTGTTTACAGGATAGTGTTGAGATCAGCAAAAAGCATCGTTAAGATTCCATTATTGGTTGATAACCAGGGTGGAGCAGCTCCCAGCAACTGGGACAGCTGGTGACTGACCAGCACCACCAGAGACCCAATCTGAGCCCTCCAGCAGCAGCTTCCCACCACCCCTCAGTGACTCGAGGTGCAATGGTGCTGAAAATCACCTGGTGCCTCTCTCTTAATTGTCAGTGAAGCAAAGTAAAGCTGCACCCTTGTCCTTTCTGGCTTCCCCTCCCTATAAATTGTCTGTCTTGTGACACTTAACAGAAAAAGCAATCTTCTTAATCACACCACTTGGTAACACAAACAGAAATGTAAGGGGCAATAAGCTCCTGCATTGCCTGCCCTTCAGTCTGCCTTGATAAATGGAAATTTTGCTGGGAGATTTTTCATGCACTGGCATTAAAAGGGGAGCCAGGTTCTTTTCTTTCCCTGCCAGGCAAGACAAAAGAGCTGTGCTTTTGGATTTGGCACCATCAGTCTTTATTTCAAAGGGGGAAATTAAAGAAATGGATCTGAAAGCTGGTAGGAGGGGGAAAAAGCCTTAGTATTGAACTGTAAAACATTATTCCTGGGGCTCTCTGTGTCCTCCTGAGGTCTCAGCCAGGTCCAGAAAGAATTAGGAAAACACATGGCCCCTGTAAGCACTCATCTCAGGGCTGGGTTCAGTGCTGGTCTCCTCATTCCAGGACAGACACTGAGGGGCTGAAATGTGTCCAGAGGAGCTGCCAAGCTCCCGAGGGGCTGAGAGAACAAGTGAGGAGAGGCTGAGGGAGCTGGGCATGGGCAATGTGGAGGAGGGTGCAGAGAGGTGGGTGAGGCCTCTTCTCCTTAGTCACTAATGACAGAACCAGGGGAAATGGCCTCCAGTTGTGTCAGGGAGGTTTAGATTGGATATTAGGAAGAAATTCTTTATGGAGAGAGTGGTGAGGCCCTGGAACAGCCCAGGGAGGGGGTGGAGTCACCATCCCTGGAGGTGTTTAAGAAATGAGTTGACATGGTGCTTCTGAACATGCTCTGGGGGAAGCACTGAGGAGGTTATTTGTGTTTTTCAAATGTTTAGTTATTCATATTTTTTGTTGCTGTAGGTTTGGTTGGACTCAGTGATTGGGGAGGTCCAAGAATTTCTTCCAACTTAAAATCTGTTTCCTTCACTCAAGGCTTTCAGAACCTCTGAGAGCGGGCCTGGAAATGGCCTCCCTGCTCCCCACCTCTGCTGTGCTATCTCCACTGGTTTCCCCACCCAGTCTGGACCAGTTGCAAGTCCAAAGCTGCTGTGGGGTCTCGGGGGTCAGGGCTGCACCCTCTGGCACCTGGGGGTCCTGCCAGCACCACAGGCAGGCACTGGGAGGGAGGCTGCAGGTGCTGGGGGTAGGAGGAGGAGGAGTAGGCCCAGGCAGGCCTGGCACCATGAAGGTGCCATCTGGGTGGCCAGGAGGGTGAAGGGGCAGGGAATGGGAGGCCCTTGGCACCTCTTCTACCTCTTGCTGTCACATATTCTTGCTCTGATGGGGCTTGGAAGCACTGGAGAGGGATTTCACCTCCCCTTAAATCACAGGAAGATGATTTAAGGGACAGAAAGCTTCATGCCAGGACTTATGACCAAAAGATGCATTGATTTTCTGTAGCTCATGCAATAAAACAATTACCACAGGGAAAAAAAAAAAGAAAAGAAAGAAAATTTTATTCAAAGAGCAACCTTGGCATGTGCTGCCACAGTGGGGCCTGTGCTCCTGGGTGCTGCCACCATGGTGGGTGTGTTTTGGGTGCTCAAGCAGGTCCAGAGGATGACAATAAATATGATCAGGGGACTGAAGCACCTCTCCTCAGAAGAAAGGCTGAGAGACTTGGGGTTGTTCAGCCCAGAGAAGAGAAAGCTCTGAGGAGAATTTCTAGCACTCTCCCCTAGATACCCCCCACCCAGTGACAATGGGGAGCTGGTGGTGATTCCCCAACCCTCCAGGAATATTCTTGTTAATTCTGTTTAACATAAGCACTGACTGGTGTGTGTTGGTTCACAAGGCCTCAGCTTAAATCCACCACTAAGGCAAGACTGCTGCAGCTCAGACATTTTAATTAGCACAAGTGATCTCACCTTTGTCCAGAGCATCTTTTTTACACATTATTATATCAGTTAATTGTTAACTCCTGGCTGGTTTAGAAAGGACTCTGCTTTCATTCAAATGTCCTGCATTTTCTGACCTGGCAGATTACCCACATTTTTAAGCCTCATATTTTCAGGTGATTTGAGTTAAATCAACCTGCAAGAAACCCAGTGAATTATTTAAAACACTGGTGGCCTCAAGCTAGGAAATGGGGGTTTGGTCAAATGTTCTCCACATTTTAGGAGCTTCAAGGTACTCCCAGAGATGGCTGGGAAATCAACTCCCCATTGACCAAAGCTATCAAAAGAAAGAACTGAATAGTTTAAATTCATTTGAAAACTTTCCACACTTGTGGGGGGCTTAAAAAATAAAAGAAAAGCATTCATTAATTTTTTACAGCCTCTTTCTAGTTTCCTCTCTCACCAGAAAAAAGGCTAGGAGGGAAATCAGGGGCTCTTCCCTCAGGAAAGTAAAGCCCTTCTAACTTCTCTGAGCTTTTGAAATGCTGCCCATGGGTTTTTTATGTGAAATTTCATTGAAAATGGAGGAGGATTTAACAAAATCCAGCCCCAAAACCCAACCCAGAAGTCCTTTCAAGGCCCTGCTGACCAATTTTGACCCCTTGAAAATATCAGGTCTCCTCTCAGACTGGGGAAAAGCTTTGTACTTTTTTTTTTTTGAGCATTTGATGGCTGCTCCTTGTTATCACTGGATGAGAAACACCTGAAGGCCCTAATGCTCTGGCCAGTCCCAGCTGGGCCCCACCCTCATCTGCAGGCTCTGGAGCTCCATTTTAGCTCAACCCTGGGCCAGCTCTCCTGGCTTGAGCTGTGCCTGCAGAAGGGACATTAGACCTGTGTTGTTCCCTCTCTTCACTCCTGTCTCCTTGTGCTTTTTGGCTCCTGGACTCTGTAGGACCCTGGACCTGGTCTGCTGCATGTGGAGGTTTGATGGATCCAGTTCCCTGGTTTGCTGCATGTGGAGGTTTGATGGATCCAGCTCCCAGCCCCCCCCTAGGGCTGCACCCCACCAGTGAGGATCCCTCCTGGCTCCCAGCTGCTCCTGCTGCTCTCCAACAGTAAGTCCTTGCATTCCTGAGGGGTAAAGCTGGGAGTGACCACGTTGGTATGCAGGGTGTGTGTCTAGAGAAAAGAGGGGGGGCACCCTGGGTACAGGGACTTTGGTTGCCATGTGTTTGACCAGCCCAGGGTTGTGTCTTTTCCATGACTAGGGTGGTTCTGCTGTTGGAAAGGTACCTTTGAGTCATGGGAGCTCTGTAGGGTACTGACTGTTGTGCTGTCCTGCTTCTGAGCAGTGACCTTTGCTGTTGCTGGGCTGTGGGCCAGGTCTGGAACTCCCAAACACACCCTCAGAGGAGGGGGAAGGGGGCCAGCTCTGACCTGCAGCCCCGTGGAGATGCCACCTGGGCACGGGGCTCACTGAGGTTCCCCTGCTGGCACAGGCAGCTTGGTGCAGCAGCAGTGACAAGAACTGTGGTTAACTGGGTTAATTATATTCATGTTGCTAGGAACACTGTGAATTATGTTAATAGCAGCATCTGGGGAAATTACATCTTCATTAATTGGTCCTGATTGCTTTTTGGCAGATGTGAGATGTTTTTGACTTGAACATGCAGGACAAAATTCAGTGTAATCAACATATGCAGTAAATGCACAAATACCATTACCTTGCCTTGCTAATTAACTCTCTGAAGAGAAAGAGATGGGAAAGACCTACTTGGCCATCTCCTTTTTTCCTGCTCCAGCCAGGCCAGGCTTGTTTCCTACCAGTATTTTCTCTAGTGTTTCATCTAATAGAGTTTTAAACATCATTTCAGGTTAAAAATGGTAATAATGAGGCTGGCAGACTCACCAGCCCCACTTCCATCAACTGCTGCCATGCAGCAAAACCCTCTTTTAGCTGCCCCAGGGCTGCTCATCTCTTGGGATGGCATTCCAGAGCCCGGAGGCAGGGCAGGGAGGGATGTTGATGTCGAGTTGATGTCGAGTTGCTCCCTGGGGACAGATGAGCTGCAACTCAGGTGAGGTGTCCAGCTCCTTGTAAGTGATGAGGCTGCCTGGGGAGAGCACTAGGTTGTATTATGGCCCTGCTTGCTCTGCTTTCTTCTTGCACAACACCATTTTTCATTGGAATGGTGGGGTTTCAGCTGGCTTTGGTAAGGCTGCTGCTAATTAGAGTGGATTAATGTGCCCTGCTGTGGCCAGGTTTGCTGCCTGGTGCTTTGGGTGGGCATTGCCCAGGCTGCAGGGAGCAGGAGGAGGGGGCATGGCAGGGGGGAGAGAGGAATTTAGGAGCAAGATGAACCCCCCTGGTTGCTGGGCAAGCCCAGAGGGGCCCTTCCCTGGTGCTGGTGGGGCAGAGAGTGGCTCCCCATGAGGTGTAACCCCCAGGGAAATGAAAACTCTTTCTGCAAATGACCTTTCTGACCTCTTCTGTTGGGGAAAGTGGGTTGAAAAGTTCTTTGAAGTGTTATCCTCAGACCTTTATGAGGTAGTTTTCATGGGCAGTGGCAAGGATTTGGAGCTTGTTGCTGGGACAGTCTCACCAGAACTCTGGAAGGAGCAAAGTCTGTGTCCCACCTTGCCTGCAAACTCAAAGTTCACCCCTAAGCCATGTCCCTCAAACCCACACCCCAACACCCCTTAGAGCAGGGTGTTTTGAGCTGCTTGGTCTGAGGGAAAGACAGAGCTGTTAATGTAGAATTATTATGGAAGGGACCTAAAAACCATCTAATTCCAACCCCATTGCCACCAGCAATGGCACCTCCCACTAGAGAGGTTTCTTCAAAGCCCCAGCCTATTTTATTTCCAACCCAAGCCTCCCTGCAGAGCTCCAGTGTTAACCCATCTTCTTGCCTGTGTTTGAAGCTCTGTAACCTTTTAATCAAAGGACCCCCCCAGCCTTCAAAACCCAATCCAAGGATGAGTCTGCTTTGAAGAGAGGGTGGTCCTGCACAGCAACATTTACAACCCAAAGGGGAAAAAAAAAAAGTTAAATGTGGATGGTTCCAGCAAGGGGTAGGAGAGAGGAGGGAAGTTAGAACTGCTTTTTGCTCCTCAGAGAGGGAACTGGCTCTAAATAAATCAGAATGGTCATCACACAGCCAATTATTACAGAGCTTCAACACCCAGAAGGCTGCTGCTCCATTTCTTTATTGCAGAAATACTAAACCACCTCTGCCATTAGACTCCTGTCCTCTCCAGCAGCAGCTGAGCCACCAAACTGATGACCTGTGGGTGAGCCAAGCAGTCCAGCACATCGTTGGTGGACAGAGCTGTGCCTGAGGCTGCAGGGCTGCTGCCTGGCTCTGCTGGATGTGCAGCAGTGTCACAGTCCTTGCTCCCTAGCACTTTGTCCCTGGTGCAGTGGGGTTTTCCCCAGTGTCCCCCTCCATTTTCCTGCAGCTCAGCCCCCCCTGTGCAGCTTGTTTCTGGAGCCTGTGGTAAAACCTCCACCAGGTGAGGCCCAAAAGGGATTTTCTGCAGCTTTGCTGCTCCAAAGGTTGTGGTGCCAGGTTGTTGGGTTGGTGATCTGCAGCCCTCTGCTTCCCAGCCATCTTCCCTTCTCCTCCTCTTGTGGGATGGACTCTCCCTTTGCTCTCCACCGGCTCTGCTGGATCCTGCTGCCTCCTGCCACTGGGAATAAGCAGATAGTGCTCTGTTCAGGTACTGGAGATTGACTTCGTGGGGTGTTGCCTCAACCTAAGGAAACAGGCAGGATACACTCGGTTCAAAAGAGATCTGTTTCAACCCAGCACGGTGATTATCCTCTGTCAATTGCTTTTGCTAGGAGAAAGGAAGGAATTTACAATTCAGAAAGGCTGGAGGGGAGCTAAGGAAAATGTCAGTAATTCTGTGTTCTCAGTGCTCTAATGGGAGCAAGAGAGAGCTCATACCTCGGTGGGGTTGAGCCAGAGATCTCCATCACCAGGCTTCTCTGCTGACTTCATGGCACACACCAACACTCGAGTTACTGCTTCTTCTACCCGGGCTGCATGATCTGCATCCTGCCTCGGGGGAACAGAGAGCATTGGGACAGAGATTAGCACCTGGGGCTCTGTAGAAAGCTTGGGCAGAGCTGCATGGATGACCTTTGTCTGCAAGCTGTGCTCTGTTTGTGCTGTGAGTGACAAGCTCTGGGCTTTGGATGCTCCTCAGGGGTACAGCACACACAGGCTTTGGGGTGACTGCTCAGCTCAAGCAGGGTGTGCAAAAAAAGCAGATTCCTGTGTGTGTAGAGAGTCTTTTCCCTTATTAGTGTCCTGTTAACTGAATCTAAGTGCAGCCACCAGCAGCTGGTTTCTGTGTAAGGGACTTTCACCTGAGTTGCAATAGTGATGATAATAAAATAATACTAATAAAAAAAGCAGTATTTTAGTGAGGCAGCTTTCCCAGGCCATTTCCAAGGGTCTTATTTTTTAATTAACTTTATAATTATCTTTTTAATATTATTATTGAATATTAAAATTCAAACTAGGATTCATGAGAAAGTAGGTTGAATCAGAAAACCTTCTGGTGCATTGAGATATCTGGTTGAAGATGTTCCTGCTCATTGCAGGGGGTTTGGACTAGATGATCTTTCTGGGTCCCTTCCAGCCCAAACTATTCCAGGATATCCCTGGAATCATCTCATACACACTGGTTCACATGAGCAAAAAAAAATCAAAGCCTGGGGAAAAGAAAATTAATTAAATACTTGAGAAAATCCAACTCCAAGCAAATCAAAACTATCAGAGGGAAATGAAAATTCAGAAGTCCTCTGCACCCCCCCCCCTTCCTATCACATTAATCTGATTTAAATTCTAATTTAGCTCAGCATGGAAATGTGCTGGAGATGAATTTGCTGTTGTCATCCCCTCCTCACTACAAAGCTAGTTAGCCCATGAGAACCTGGACATGAGAAGTTTAGCTCCTGCTTAATTGTTTGCCTGATGGAGATAAACTTTAATTTCTGCTGAATTGGGGCTTCAGATCTGGAACCCTGGAGGATTCTTCAGATAAAAACAAAATGAGAATCCCCAAGGGCTCTTCCCTGCCCAGCAGGGTGACCCTGGCAGGTAAGGGCTGCATCATGGTGCCACAACAAGGACAATACCAGTTCAATCCAGGAGTTTATGCTGACAGTGATGGGATCAATGGACTCCACATAGTGCCACCAGTGCCTTGGGACAAGCAGGACCTGGAATGGGATACACTGCATTAGGCTGCTAGCAGAGTGCTGGGGAAAAAAGGCATTTATTAAGGTGATGTGGGACATGGGGGCAGAATCAGGCTCAGATGAGCTGAACATTAGATTAACACAGAGCTATGAAGGAAAGCATAAAAGATGGGCTTTGACAAGGAATAAAAATGGTCAGGGAGAAAATAAAACCCCACTTCAGAGTGGGCAAGTGAGGCAATGGGCTGGATCAAGGCTCTTGCTTGGTAGACACAAAGGAGTTAGCAGAATATTCTGCTACCTGGGTAGCCCTGAGCTTCATTCTGCCAGAGCCCAGCTCAGAAAATGCCTGTGCAGGGAGCAGGGACTGGTCACAACCAGAGCAGGGCTGTGATTAAACCCATCACCAAGGAGTTATTCCTGATATTCTATGATTCTGTAATTCTATGAAAGCCTCAGCAGCCTGAAATCAAAACACATTTGCTACCCAGGGCAAGGCTCAGAATGGGGCTGCTGACACCCAAACCAACTCTCTGCACCTCATGCACCTGCATTTTTCATGTATTGGGTTCATCTACCAAGTGTTTGCCCACGTGGCACTGACTGCATCCAACAAATAACCCCCAGACTCAGCTGCTCCAGCAGGTTTAGTAGCTGCCAAGGTGGGTAGTTGTGCACTGGAGGTACAGAGCTGGGGCTCAGCCAAGGCAGGTACCATAAATAAACTTTTTTTGGCTAAGCTTATGCTTGTTAACATTAATAGCAGCAAGAAAATAGAAATAATCAGAGGAAAAACTTGAATAAATAGGGGAAAAAAACCAAAAAATACATCTGGCAAGAGCAGAAAAAAAAAATCCAGCAGAGATAAGTAGGATTATTCTACCTTTACAAAACAGTATTATTCTAGGCTGGAAACTAAAAGCAAAAATCCAACTCAGCAGTATTAATTCCAGAATAAAGCAAACTTCCATATGTTTATGAGTGTGGGACATGGATTTAACTACAGTTGCAACTGCATTTCAGGAGGAAAGGTGAAAATAAACCCCAGTAAAATAAAACACACAGAGACAAAAATGCAGCAGGTGTTTTACAGGGCAAATGTAAAATGCCATTTGTGTTAGGCTGCTTTCTACCTGGGGAGAGACTGATCTGAGCAGAACCCAGCAGGTAATTTGAATATTTAGGCAAGTCCAGCAGCTAAAATCAAAGCAGGACAAAGAAATCCCAGAATTCTGGTATGAAGAGGGGTTTTTTTTCTGACTTCTTACAGCACTTTTGGTATCAGGGATGTTTTTCTTGGTTATTCAGACTGTCTGCCCTGCTGACCCTGCTCTGGCAGGGGGGTTGGACTAGATGATCTTGCCAGGTCCCTTCCAACCCCTAACACTCTGATCCCTCACTTGATGCCCAATCTGAGGTTTTCACCCCCTTTTCTTTAAAGCTGGCAGATAAAATCCCTCCCTGACTTGGCACAGGCTGCCCAGGGAGGGGAGTCCCCACCCTTGGTTTAAAACCCAGTAGATGACACTGGAGGCTGTGGGCTGGTGCTTGGAGAGATGTTGGGAGGAAGGTTGGATTTGATGATCCCAGAGACCCTTCCCAGCCATGACTCTGTGATTCATGAAGATTTTTGCTGCATCGTGCATTGGTACGATGGCACAGGAAAGAATTCAGCTCTAGAGCCTGAAGGGGGTGGAGGAAAAGCCTTGGAGGGCTCGTAGCAAACAGCGACCAGAAGGTGGCATTAAACACACGAAGTTTTTGACATTCCAAGCTGCACTCACCCTCCACGCAGTTGCTCCCCTGAATACCTAAAAGCACCTTTGTCTTTATGTTTTCAACCCTTCCTGTGAGAACATATAATCCAAACTGTTGTGGGTACCCTCTGGGAAGGAGTGGAGATGGTATTAGCACAAAAGAAAGCTGCCTGCAAATTCTGCAATAATTGTATTAATTCTACATGAAATGTAACTTGTCTTCCTGAGCTGGCTCAAGATCTCTATTCCTAGTGAGATTAATCTGCAGTTGCTTTAAGTCTAATTAAAATTAAGTTGATATTAAAGGCTCCCTACCACACTTGATCATTCCAAATGAGATTATAAATTGAAATAGTGTTGGGGATCATGGATAATGCAGCACTGAATGGAGGTGGCATTTCATCAATAGTAAAAATTTTGTTCTTTGTGCTTTAAATTATTGAATAGATGCTAGAGCTGGTGTCCTGCTCTTGCCTGCCAGCTCACCAGCTCACCAAAATATGCTGGATTAGCAAAGCTCCCCTCTTTAAACTGTTGAAGGCAGCTGAGTTTGGCAGCTGGGGGCAAGGGGATGCAAGCTTGCTGAGCTAGCAGGGTCAAGAGAGGGGACAAAAGCTGGGAGAGAGGTGCCACTGGCCCAGAAGTGGCTGCTGCAGCATCACAAGCAGAGCAAGGAGCACTGCAAAAATTCCTGTGGCAAGGCTTAAGGGTTGGAGGGGTGCAGGAGCAGCTGAGGAGGACACACACTGCTGGACAAGTGGGAGGGTAATCCCAAATTCAAGGATCTCTGCTGCTCAAGCACCAGGTTGGGCCAGTGTTCCCTGGTGAAGTTTTTCACTATCAAAACACAAGCTCCTGTGCTGGCTTTACACCCTCATTAAATACATGCTGGGTTTGGATTGTCAGGTTGGAGTACTGTCCAGGGAAGCTTTAGAGAGGACAAACTGGGGGTGATTGCAAGAAGTGTGCTGGGACTGAGCAGCTGACTGAAGGAACTCCAAATATTTGCAGTTTTTGGAGAGAAAAACCCACCTAGTAAAATAAGTGAGCAAAGGAATTCCCTGTGCTGAGAGCCACGAGTGGAGCCTGAGTGCAGAGCAGAGGGAGAGGGGAGATCCCCAGCCAATCTGCTCAGCTTTTCTAGCTCTTAATTAGCCAGGTAAATAATTGACTAGCATTTTGGCAGTAATTTCAAGCTTGCAAGTGCCTGGTACCTGTCCTGGCTTGAGTGTCACCACGTGAGCTGTGCTCTTCCTAAAGCCAGGGAAACGTTTCAGATCAGGGTTGGCAACGTTGACTTTGCTGAATACACTGGATTCCTCATAAGGGATCCTGGTGGGATAAAGGCAACTGGTGTCCCCAGGTGGGAAGAGGTGCCACCTCTTCCTGCAAAGAGAAGAGAAAAATGCAGTCAGTGAGTGGCAGTGACAGCAAAGCTGAAGGCAACAGAACAGAATCTCCTCGGTGAGAACACAGGCAGTGCTCCCAGGCTGTCTCCTCACACTCTGCTTCAAATATTCCACTTTGTCAGGTTTTTTTTTAACTGCAAAGATTTACAGCCTCTCACAAATTATTTTTAAAAGGCAGAGAAAATACAAAGTTGTAAAAAAAGCTCTTCCATCTGGTTCCTCCTTCCTGCCTTTTGGAGCAGCTTGCAGCATTTACAGATGCTCAGAGCATTCAGCACTGCTCTGTAAGAGAGGAAACTGGTCTGCTAGAGACAACATGCTCTCACTCCCTGCATCAAGAGCTGCTCTGCTCATCTTTTACCCCTCTGCTTCTCTGTCCAGCTCTGGAGTCCTCAGCACCAGACTGACAGGAGCCTGCTAGAGCCACAAAGTGACCAGAGGGCTGGAGCAGCTCTGATGTGGGGACAGGCTGAGGTAGATGAGGGAATCCAGGCTGGAGAAGGCTCCAGCGAGACCCTCCTGTGGCCTTTCAGTACTGTAAGAAAAGTGGGGACAATCTTTTTAGCAGGGCCTGTTGCAACAGGACAATCAGAGAATCATAGAATGGCAGGGGTTGGAAGGGACCTAGAAAATCATCTAGTCCAACCCCCTGCCAGAGCAAGGGGTGATGGATTTAAACTAAGGGGGTAGATTCAGACTAGAGATAAAGGAGAAACTGTTTAACAGTGATGCTGGTGAGGCCAGCAGGAGAACACCCAGCAGCCTGGCACCTCCTCCTCAGGGGCTGTTGTTTCTATTTCACTCCTGGAGACCAGATCAAAGTGAAAGGAATCTGCTAAAATCAGTGGTGCCAGTTTTATGGGCACTATAAATGAAATATCTTAGCAGGTACATCTGTTATTGAGAAATAGAGGAGTTTTCTCTGGCAGTACTTTAGGTGATGGAAATAACTGGAAGGGAACAGACAAAAGGAGAATTGATGGCATTGAAGAGGTGCCAGACAATCAGTACAAGAGTGACCCATGCACTAAGCAAAGGAAAACTAAAGGCAGCACAGTTGGACAATCTGAGCAGCTCTCCAATTCCTTTCAGACCTCAGGGAGATCTTTTTTGTCCCTTTCCTTGCTACTGGCTTCTTTCTTTTTCTTTTCCTTTTTTTTTTTTTTCTTTTTCCTACTGCTTCTGGTTGTCAGCTTGAAGTCCCAGATCTGAACATGGCAGAGAAGCAGCCAAATGGCACAAGACCAGCAGAGAGCAGGAGAGCCAGGACTGCAGAGATGGGCACAGATGGAAGTGCCACTGGCCACTGACATCTCTTGGTAATTACCAAAGCTACTGCTGGGCACAAAAAAAAAAAAGAGTTCTCTTGAAACTTGAGCAAAAGCTTTAGGCTTCTTCCTTCTCTGAGAGGAAGAAGGATTTTGTTCTGCCAAAGGGGGAAGAAGTGCTTAGGATGGCAGGAAAAACTGCTCTGTGATGCTGGAGCTCTGGCTGGAGTTTCAAACACCTTAAGGCAGAGATCAGAGGCAGGGTGTGTGGCAGGTCAGCTAGATTATTGTATTTATTTAGTCTACCCCCCTAGAAGATATTTAGGCACCTAAAGATCTCAAAGCTGTCTGAAAATGGGAATTAAAACCTTCCTGAGCACTAAAGTTTCTTACAGAGAAGATTGATATGTCAGTAGCCCTGGTAAGAACTCCTAGTCCTGCACCTTAATCCCCAAACCACCATGATGCTGCTGTTCTAGAAAACATCAGAGGAACCAATCCCATTAAAATCCCACTGGCAAATTACTCCCATCCTGATGTTCCCCTCTCAAATGAATTCTAGCAGGCTATTAGGGGCTCTTGCACAGAGAATATCTTCAAAGTCTAAAGTTGTTTATTTCTGTTTTGTTTCTGGGCTTTCTGTTTTTAACTCTTCATCTCCAAATTCCTCAATAAAGAGCCACTAGGAAGAGGAAATGTTTGTTATTGAACCACATACAGAAAATCCTTCCTCAAACAGAATAAACTGTGTTACACTAGTGCCCCAGTCAGACTCCAACCCCCCCCAAAAGTTTTGCCACTTTCTACAGAACAGTTCTGATGCTCTCCAGTCACTGAGTGCTCAGAAAACTAAAATAATCAGCACCTAGAATGTTTAAATGAGTCCAAAAGTAACTTTATACAGCACATTTCTTTTATATTTGGTGTTACCTTCCTTGTATCTGCACCACCAAGTTGCAGCCATAGGAATCCAGGTGACAGGGAGTGTTTGCTCCTTCAGAACCAATCCACAGGGTGCTCTCCTTCCCATCTCTTCCAGGAAACCCAAAGTCAGACCACCTCACATCCTACAGCAATGCAAAGGGATTTCAGTCAGTTGTGAGTGGGGTGACATCCCCCCCTCAGGGCCTCTTCTGCCTCCAGCACTCAGGGGGCTCCTCCTTGCATGGCCTGTGCCATGGGGGTGACTTTCCCTTTCTAAGCTCCATGGAAAACATTATTTTTATCAATATAAAAAGCTAGACATTATTGTGAGGATGACTTCACCACGCCTCTGTCTCAGGAAGCTCTCAAAATGAGTGATAGCCTTCCCAAAAATTAAGGCTTGCTAAAGATTTTGAATTTCAGAGCTATTGATTTTAAAGATACCATTTGGAAAAAAAAAAAAAGCAAAAAAAAAAGCAGTGTAATATAAACATTTGTCAAAGGCAGCAAAAAATCCACCAGAAAAAAGTTGCTCCTATAGATTTCAGCAGCTGTAAGATTTAAAATCCAATACAACCATTTCAGTGATAAAGTTAAGCATAACTCCATCTCTCCACTTTAATCTCACACCTAAATAGTTTTTGTATTTTGTTAGCATTTAAGTGGAAAGAAAGCACACAATAATCAATATTAGACTGCAAAGAACTTGGGTGGAAACTGCTGCAGCTGAAGGAAATAGTTGAAGTGATTATGGCTAAAGGAGTTTTTTACCCACTGAACTGCAAAGGAACTGGGAGGATTGCTAAAATCTTGTCACTGTGGGTTCCCTCTCTCCAATAAAAAGCAGGGATGCACTCAGAGGTGTTCCAGGCATAACAGATGGCACGTTGCTTATGAATTATCTTGATTTCATTTGCTGCTTATAATGAAGTTAATCTGTCCCAGTATGTCACTGGGAAAGGTCTCGTTTCTATTTCAGCTTCACACATCTATCTGGCTTCTGATGGATCTCTCCAATTCTGTAATGAAATATCAACTGAACACAAAATGTAAGATGCTAGCTACTGCTCCTAGATGAGAATAATGGAATCATTACCTCAGCCCACACGACTGTAAATGATAAACAGTGCAATCTACATTTCAAACAACTTCTAAATGGCCCTATTAATCACAATAAATAAAGTGCCTTGGCCTCCCTCTCCCCTTCAAATCACCTTAGGTAAATCTAAATAAAATCTAAAACAACAAAAAAAAAGCTTCTCATCAAATTCAGAGGAGAATGGGGGAGAATTGCTCCCAAGAGCTCCTGTGGGATGCACCTCCCTCCAATGCAGGGGACCTGGCAGGTGCCACTCACTACATTTGCTTGCATAACACCAGCAGGTTTTTTTTCCTTCCCAAATTGTGCTTAAAAAGAATCCCCCCAACCCCCCCCAGCATCACCTTCTGACCCAGAGTAGCAGCAGACAGGCTGAAAAAAGCCCTGAAAGGCACTAATTCTCCTGGTGTAAAATGTCAGGAGCATGGGAAATCCTTTCTGAGGAAATAATTAATTGGAGGGAGCTTCTCAGTCTGTACTGTCATTGCAGTGATAGTGTTTGCAGGGAATGAGAGTTCCATCTTCTCATTTCAAAGAGGAATGAAGAAAGCTGCCTTGACTCTTCTTTAGAAAAGAATACACCTTTCATACAACCATCCTTAATTTTGCCCCCTTAAGAGCTGTAAGGAGAAGGAGCAGCAATGCAGATGAAGCAACTTAGTGAAACAGCAGATAGAAATTAAAGGAAAATACTCTAAATACTAATAGCTGCATTTGGAGCTGATCATGATGACCCTTGCAGTGGTGTTTTTAAGCACACAAGACCCAGAATTTCAGATGGTTGCCACTTGGTGCTAGTTCTCCAGCAGCTTTTAGTTCCAAATATTACAATGAGTGGCCAAAAGAGCAGAGAGGGGATGGCAGGAGAGGTGTCAGAAGCTACCCCAGGTAATTTTAAATTAGGAAGAGATCATTTTTATGGTTTACCTGGAAAACTTCTGGCTTGTCTTCAAATATCCTGGCAATGTATTTGTAGTCAGCATAAGCCCAATATTTGGAGTACTCATAAGAACTGAATGGTCCAGAGAGACAAGGGGGCTGCCCACAACTCCAGGCCAAAAACTCTTCAAGTGTGGCCTTCACATAGCTGCATCTGGTTTCAAACTGGGGAGCTACAGCAACAAAAAAAAGCCAAATATTACATGAGCACTGAGCAACCAGTGAAAATAACACCTAGTTTCTCTCCCAGCTCTGGTTAAATAGAAATGAGACACTAAGTGGGACTAGGTGGCTTGACCCTGGTTAATCAAATGGTTCTCATCACCTAACTCATTAGTCTGAGGCTGGTGCTTTTTCATTAAGGTTGGAGTGGCAGTTACCTTGAGCTTGCTGGGAGGGCAGAACACACCAAGAGTTCCTGCTTGTCCTTGTGCAGGGTGCCCTTCAGAGCAGGGACTTGGAAACAGCCCCAAATCCCCTCCAAATCTGGGCATCTGTCCCTTGCTTCCTCTCCCATCAGCCATGCACAGGAGGATTTGTGCTCCCTGGAGCTGGGCTCTTGTGGCTGTAGCTAGACTGGCATCTTCAGCTTTCCCCCTCCTTACAGCAAAACCCCATCAGCCCAGGAGCAAATGATGGAGCCACACACATGCCAGTGAGCCATTTAAAAGCCTGCTTGTCCTCCTTTTTCAGCTGGGGCTGACACAAGCCCATTGTAGTGTTCCCTGGCAGACAGAGAAAGTATTTACCAGCAGTGTTTTCTTCCCATCATGCTACAGCCTTTCAGCTCCAAGTCAGGTCACTTGGAAGACCTAGAGGACAACCCACATCACAGCACACTTCAGTTGTGGTTAATCACAGCTCTTCCTTTCCCACAGCCACCCATCCTTGCAGCTTCCAAGTGAAAACAAATATTTAAAATATGACTTTTCTGGAACTGCTACCAGGAAAAAAATCCCTGCAGGCTGCAGGAGTGACAGTGAGAGAGCTGCAGGCTAACCTTGGGTGACTTGCACAGAGCTGCTGAGAAACAGGAGCCTTTCACTCTTCTGCAGCTCCTCCTTTGCTGCTGCTGCAGCCATTCCCACAGAGTCTCACCCAAGTGCTCTTACTTTGGGCAAGAGAACAGAATTTCCAAGCTTTTATCACAGTCTTTTAGCCATTTTCCATCGTAGTAGCCTAGGCAGTGCTTTCCCTTCCCCTTGCTAGCAAATTAATTCACTCAAAATGTCCAGTGTGCCAATCTGTAACCTGTGTCTATGCAGCAGAAGGGTTCCCAAGACTTAGAAATCACCTGCAAACCCAAACTCCACTCTGTCTGATTCCCTGCTTGTTCAGCACTGAGAAAAAAATAGGAATAAGAAATATATTGGGGCAATCCAGTTTGCTTCAGTGGGCTGGTAGCTGCAGCTCAGGTGGAAATGTCCCAGCAGGCTGCTGAAAGCAAGAACATTCTTAACCACTTTGCTAAGACTTAATGACTAGAAGCTGAAGGTGTTTTCTAATAGATAAATTGATAATTAAGCCACCTAAATCTAAAGTAAGGTCCCAGTGCTGTTTGCTGAGCTGAAGGCATGGCAGTCATCCTCTCTGCCTCCTGGTGCCACAGACTGAGACTGGAGGGGGGAGAGAGAAAAGAGGAGCTTTCCTCAGTTCATTCTGGTCCTGCCACACATCCCATTCTGTTCTGCTCAGAAAGACAGTGTTTACAACTTATACTAAGGGAAATGATGAAAACCAGATAATAGCCTTAGAAAAGACATTAAAGCTCCAGCAAGAATGCAAGTGAAATGTCTCCTTCATTTCTTTGAACTTAAAGGAAAATCAACTGCCTATTCACAGCTGCTGGGGAATTAAAATTACTTGAATAATCCAAGCAAGGAACAGTCATTTGCTGCTAAGAACAAAGCACAGGCACACTCCCAAACCAGCAAACTGCCCATCCACATCCAACTCCAATAAGCACCTCAGCTTGATGTGCCATTTCCTCAGCACACAGCATCTGTGCTGTGTTTTCTGCCTCCTAGTCAGCTGCTGACTCTACAGCCACCTTTGCAGCCCCTCTACATCAAACAGCAGAGCCTGGGATTCTTTTGCTGTCCTTAGCAGTAAAACCTCTTGGGCAGCTGCCCAAGTTTGCAGCTCTTTTCTCTCCAACCGTGCATCTGACAGGATTGGCTCTGTAAAGCATCTCCAAGAGAAATTTCCTCCAGAGATCTTGTGACTCAGAACCGATCAGCAGGACAACCTCCTGTTGTCCCCAGCTTCTTCACAGGGCCCTCATTCTTCATTCATTCTCCTGCACAACCAGAGAAAAGGGTCAAAAGAAGACTATCTGCATAAAGTCAGCTTTGTGCAGGCTTGCTTTCTCTGGGCTGCCCCAGGTGCCCACCAGATCCATGGGTAAAATGCTGCATTTTCCCTGCCAGAAACTCCACTGCTCACCCTTTATCCCAGCTCAGGAAAAAGAAATTTTTTAGTGCAGCTGGAACTAGGTAGGCAGGGTTTTCCTGATTAATAGCACCTTCATTGTTTTGTAATGAATGCTGCTGCTCTCTCTGGAGGCATCTTATCTTTGCCAATGCTTAACCCCCTGATTGCATTTTTCTTCCCCCCCCTCGTGTGGATACATGCAGTTTACCTTCTGTGATCAGACAGAATGGGATCAAACACCCTAACTGAGGGAGGTACAAATAATTCACACAAAGACTACTGTCAGCCCTGCTGTTTTTCATGGTTCAGATGTGCCTTCCACATCCACACGCCTCCAGTTCCAAACCAGCAAGGAAAGCAAACAAAAAAATCCAAGCAAATTCCCCCCAGGTTGCCCTACTTGCAGCTCCCACTTTCTTACTAAAGACTTAGTTTGGGAATCCCCACCCAGGCTGTGGCACTAAAGATGAGAAGGTGTCCCAGAGACACCAAAACACCTCCACAAGCAGGAGAAAAAGCTTCTTTCTTGCTCATCTTTCAGTGGCATAGAATCATTTCATCTGAGAATTCATGGTTAATGGCTTCACTAATATCTCCTTTCCAATGCAGATTTTCTGTGGCATCCCAGGTCTCTCAGTTCCAGTATAACCCCTGAAGGCTCTACCCATCTTTTGGAAGATATTTCTAGCTCCTATTAGCATAAAATGGAGGTTCCTGGAGACAAACTGATTGCTGCCTGGGGATTGATGTCTTTAGGAAAAAGCAAAATACAGAGAGAGGCAACAGTCAGACACAAATTCCAATGTAAATCTGCTCTGTATCCCCAGTGACTACAAGTTATTGTTAAGTGATGCCTCTTAGCTACTTAGTTGGTAGCATCAATCCATCCCCAGGCTACATAACACTCCCATCAATCCCAGCAGAAGTTTTCCCACTTGGCACACCCATTTGGCTCTCCAAAAGTGCTGCTAATTAATGGAGGCTGGGAGAAAAACGATCCTTTTTACCTAGGCAGCCTTGTGCCTTACAATTGAGGCACATCAAGGGGAATTTAATAAATACACAACATTTCCCTATGGACAATGGGATCCCTTTGACATGTAGTGCAAGAACTGGCTCATTCCTCACTGAACTCCAGAGATGTTGCTGGGAAGACATGTACCAACCTACTAGTTCTACACCTCTGCTAGCCCATCTGTGGGAAGTGAATAAACAACATCTGTTTTCCCAGGAATGGCACAGGAATAATTAATCCATGCTGGTAGAATGCTCTAAAATCCTACAATGCCAAGCATTTTCCCACTAACACTTCTGTTTCATCACCTCTCTTGTGAAAAACTGAGGGTGAAATAATATGGTCAGGGTGCTGTGAGGAAAGCAGATTTCACACAGCATTGTTAAGTAAGATGATGTGATGTAATCCTACCACTTCCATAGGATCTGGCAGAACCTCATCTGGAGTCTTTGTGCAGACCCTGCATTCCAAGAAAGAGACAGCCCCACTGAAGGAGGTTAGAACAATAAAGAAGAGCAAGGTGAGGGCTAAAAACCTCACCTTGCAAGTGGGAATCATCCCTGTTACAGCTAAAATCCCAGGACAGATTGGTCAGTTGGCTGATCCAACACAGCCAGGTTTGTGGTGATGGAAGCTCAGCTCCCATGGACACCTCAGTGATGTCAAACACACTGTGAACTGACACAACTAGGAGTGAACACCCAAGGAAGAGGGAATTCCACTGCTGGACACACCCCAAAAAGCAAAGTCTGCAGGGAAAAGCAGGGCTAATGACCAGGCAGAGGACAGCAGAACCTGACAAGGGACTTGTGTCCAGCTCAGCCTCACCTAAATCCAGTGTCTTCAAGCCCAGCCTAAACTGGATCCTCTTTCCACCCAACAGAGCAGAAAGGTGGCTGACATCCCAGTGCAGGGCTGGCCAGTCACCCACCATCTCACAGAACACTGCAGGGTGCTGTAGAGACATCACAATTTCCTTGGTTTTCTCAGGGGTAAAAGGTTTTCCACCTGTGTAAGGAGAGAAAAAAAAAAGAAGCTGTATTGATGATTGATGATCATGAAGTGTCACCTACCATCTCCCACTGCACAGGAAATAAATTCTTTGGTTAGTTGATTGTTTTATTAGGATTTTCATTTTTTTTCAGTCAAATTTTGACTGTAAAAACCAACATTTCCACATAGTTAGTGCAGTGTATCAGCACACAAAAGGTAAAAATAAAAATAAAATGGCATGTGCTTAGAATTTTCACTTGTAGCTTAGGCAGTAAATCACTGAATCACTGGAGCCAAACTGTTGAGAATTAGGCTAACAATAAAAAAAAAACCAACTTACAAATAAGGTCCAGAGTTTAGAGAACATAAATTTGATGAGTATCAGTCTTTCTGCACTGGATTCTTTCCAGAAAGCAGAGTGTGTTGTCAGAGATAGCAAAGCAGGTTGCTAGCATTCTGATTTAAACCAACAGGCAGCAGCACGACCTAAAGAGCAGGTATTTTTTAAGCAGTTAAAAATTCCTTTCCAGCTACAGAATTCCAGGAGCAGGAATTTGTGTCAACCCCAAGAACTAACCTAACCCAAGATTCCCATTTGCTCTGTAGAGATTCCCAGTGAAACTGTCAGGCTGAAAAGCTGGAATCCTTCAATAAACTCAGCACACTGAGGACAACTTTTCTTCAGGGACACAGTGAGATAGAGTTTTTGTTTGTTTATTTGTTTTTTAATAAGAGCTGAAGCATTGGGCTGCAACTTTGGATCATAAAAAAAAAAAAAAATCCATTAATTATTTTAACCTAATGAACTCACCCAGAATTAGCATCTATATGATGCCTGAGATTTAACAGAAGATTTAACCTAGCAGCTCCCTGAAAACCAACCAATTCAGCCATGCTATTTAGGGGCCAAATGATGCTCTGGCATTTGTGATGACTGAAATACATCCAGGACAAGAAAATTCCCTTTACTGCTGGCTGCTCCTCCTCGTGTGGGTGCTGGGACATGCAGTGAACCAGCCACTCCCATGGGACAGCTCCAGCACTGCAAGGACATCAAGGACATGCATTCCAGCAGCAAGGGCATCAAGGAAGGTTCCTCAGGGTTGTTTTAAAGAGGAGTTGAAAAGAAATAAGATGTTTAAAGCAGATAAGGAGCAGCAGGTCCCCGATGACTTTTTCCTCAGGAGGGAGTCAGGGTGGTGGGTTGCTCTCCAGGTTTCCCCTGGCATGCAGAGCAACACTTGCCAGGCTGGTGTTGCTGTGCCTCAGAGATGTCTGCAGCTCCTGCCCTCCAGTCTCACACCCCAGCAACTTGCATCACCAGGACATAAGGAGCTCACAGGCCCGTATGTCTTCCCATCTGCTGTGTCCTGCTCCCAGGAGGAGGCTCTGGGGGTTAATGCACCTCGAGGGAGCAGGTCCAGAGACCATCTGCAGAAGCAGGAGCAGGAGCTGGTGCAGCTCCCAGGAGCAGGCTGGAGGTTCAGGCTCAGCAGGGTTTTTTTCACAGTGATGCTGTTCAAAGCCTCAGTGCAGATCTAAACACTCCCAGGGGGGTTAGAAAATTAATTCTGTCTTTAACTGGTGTTTTCAGATCCATGCTTGGATCTTCTTCTTGGATGCATTAAGAAGAGGGTGGCCAAGGTTCTGCTCTGTACTGCTGAGGCCTCATCTGGAATACTGTGTCCAGTGCTGGGCACCCCAGTTCAGAAAAGACAGAGATTTACTGGAGAGAGTCCAGTGCAGGGCACCAAGATGCTGAAGGGAGTGGAGATCAGTGCATTTGAAGTGTTTTAAGGGATGGAAATCCAAAGAAATGCCAGAAATTGGTGGAATTTTTGGATTTTTGTTCTTCTGCAAAAGCTTCAGGTGTATCCCACGAACAGCTGGGATGTGCTGTGAAGGCAGAGATCTGCCTGGGAGAGTTGGAATCCTAATGGGATTCCCACCTGCATATTGTGCTTTTGAGAGGTGGGGTTTTAACCACAGTGAATATCCAAGTGGGAAGCTCCAAGCTCAAGCTGCTGGGAGAGTTTGTATCAGTGTCAAACAAAAAAATCCTCATTAGACTCAACAGGTTCTCCTGGGCTGAACATTAGCTGGAGGGTTCTGTCATGTCATCATTTCCTGACATCATCACACACAATCCCTATGATCTAATCAGCAATGAAAATTTAAAGCATTAACTAAATGAACATTAGTTTGGAGGGGTTTTTTTCCACAGACAAATGGGGATTATTGCTGCTATTGTGCCTAGAATCTTTATGTGTCTTGATAGATTCCTTGGTGAGAACAGCAGTCAGCTAAACATAATTATTTCCACATAATATTTGTCATGCATATCTAAATGCCTGTTAGAGGCAAGGCACATGATAGGAGGTAAATATGATCTACTACATCAAATGGATATTATGATAATCTGGAGAACTCTGCTCACAACCACCTGAGATTTCTGACAGAACTACAAGAGTGGTAAAAAAGTAATTAAATGAGATATCTGAAGAGAGATCAGCAGAGTAATTTGTAATTTAAAAGAATAATAAGCTTTTTCTTATTGTTACCACAGCTTCACAAGGTCTGATAAACTGGGTCCTTGCTGCTCAGTATTCCCTAAGCTAAAATTGACAGTAAATGATTCTTAGACTAAATGTATATATATAGCATATATAAGGGCATGCAGTTTGGATATAAAAATAAAAGATGTATAAATAAAATGTGTCCATAGCACATTTTGGGCATTAGATCTCCCATTCCTAGGGGAGACCAGGTGGCAGGATAGAAGAAGAGAAATGCATATTCTGATAGAAAAGAAAAGCTCTGCTGGACTCTTCATTTTCTCACTTGTGCTCTGATCCCAAAGAGAAAAGAAAGACTTTCAATTAGTTCTTTCCATCAGGCTCAACAAATGCTGTGGCTTCACAGCACAAAAGGAAGCAGGAATAATTTGTCTCCTGGTTTTGACTTGACACAAGGCAGGTAGAGCATCCAACCAGGCCCTGACAAACCAAACCAAGTTTTAGCTGCAGACTTTCTGTAGCTGTGACAGCTCCTGGAACTGTCAGGAGATAGAAGTGTTGCTTTAGAAAGGGAACACACTGCAAAATAGAAACCTTCCCATCAGAAAAAAAAAGCTCTCCAGTTGTCTTTACATGAAGTGGTGTCAAACAGCCAAAAAGGGATGAATTGCCTAAGTAATTTCCAGAAGATTTGGGCTTCTAAAGCAGAAAATTCAGAGTATTTCTGATGATGATTTTTCTGCCTAACTGAGCAGAGTTTGGGAAGAAAGACTTGAGCACAGCAGGCAGGAAAAGTGGACTTGATCAAAGTTGTTCAGAAGTGCAATGCACTGTCATGAAAAAGTCATTCATTTACAATAATTTAGCAAATTAGAAGAGTTCATTAGTGTGTGGTAGTTGGATTCTGCCAAAACACCCTGCTGCTTAAATGGGAGATTTAATTGAGAGGTATTAAAATTATTTGCTAAAAGAGGGAAACCTGGTAATGTCTTTGGTGGAAGCATCCTCAGATTGTTTTTTTCTTGCCAATCTGTAATGCTTCATTATCTTTATTTCCTTTAAAAAATAGAAAAAGTTCATTTTTTTCCATTTTCAATACATGAATACAGAGCAGGCAGGTCAGCAAAAAATAACTCATTAGCTCTCCAACAACCAGGAGTGGGGAAAGAGAAGGAGGTATGGGGGAGGAGGGGGAAAACTCCCCAAACCTCAAAGAATCCACTCGGTTTGGAGGTCAGACTTGATGATTTCACAGCACATTAACTCTGTAAATGACCAAAAAAAGCAACTTTAAATAATCTACAAGAGCTGACAACGTTCTGCACTGTGATCCTGGGCAAACAGAATGATCTCAGTACACAGCAGTAGTTTCCAGGACACACTGCATGCACATCTAGGTGTTATTTTCTGACCAGTTTTTGCTGTCATTATTCTTTTTGACTCCAGGCATGTGAGCAGAGCACTTGCAGCATAGCTGGGGGGGATCCACACTGGATTTGCATAGATATTTTAGCCACCTTCCCAGCTCATTTACCCCTGGGTGACTTCAGCTCCTCTTGTCTCCTCCAGCAGAAGTCTTTCCTTGTCCTCAGAGCTCCTGCAGCTTCTGGCATCTGAATGACCTCCCTTCTCACTCCCCCAGACCCAGGAAAATCAGATGTACAACACCCCCCCCCCTATTTCCAGTGAACTCTGTACACCTCTGACCAGCAAAAGTGCTGAAAGCAAAGTGAGACTGTCAGATTTAATCCTCTTTTGAAGGAAAGCTCTTTGACCATCAGGATATAACTGAGTTTCTCCAAAGGAGAGATCCTTCTTCCTTAAGCTAGGCTGCTGTGATTCCACCCTGCTGCCTGCCTGGGGTGGAAATGACACCTGAGGGGATGGAGCAGCAAAACTGTTTCCTTCCAACACCCCACTGGCACTTCCAGCCATTTCCCCCATCTCCTCACAGATGGGGAACTGAGAACAATTCTCAGTGTAACATGATGATTGAAGGCAGGGGAACTGGCACATCAGGGAACTACCAGCTACAAACCATCTATCATTTGTTCACCTTGTAAGGAAAGTTTATTTCTCTTTGTGTCCTTGTTAGTAGTAAATACAAATGTACTGCACTGAAATCAATGAATGCTCAGTGTAAAACTCCCTGTCAGAACTCTAATCATTTATGACTTATTACAAGACCTTCAGAAAAACAGCAACAAAAGGAATCTAAATCCTCTCAAATACACCATTTCCCCATCAGCAACTGTAGGAAAGAGTCAATAGGGCTCTAAAAAATAGGTTTGGTTGGGTTTTTTTTTTCCCATAAGCCACTGTAATAAATAGTCAATAACACAACTGAGCCTTTGGAATTTGATCCACAAAGGGGAAATGATGGAAGTGCACAGGATTTTGTGACTAGCATACTGCAGGGGATGCAAATTATATTAATGACTGAGTCTGAGGTGTCATTGTCAGAATGAAATTAGACTTGAAAAGAAATATTTTTGAATTACAGAAACAATGGAAGCAAAAGAAACCCAGACAGAGCCAACATGTGAAGCTCAGTAAGTTTCTGAAGAGCACAATTAATTAACATGTTATTAGAGTCAGGGTGTAAGGTGCTGGGACTGCCATCATTCTAGGATTAAACAAAAAACATGCTTATTATTCCATCTGCTTACATCATTCCATGGATTTCAGCACAGGGAAAAGTGAGCTTAGCCTTTGTTTCAAGTCTCTATTTCTCTTTATGAAGGTTCTCATGCAGCAACATGAAAATTGGTCTGTGACAAACTTCAGAGTGTCTGGTTTGAATCTTGGGGTGATATAAAGAATGGAAAGTGTTGCTTTGACACAACGTGGAGCTAAGGATACATCCAACCCAGTTCAGCTCACCAAAATGTGAACCACCAAGCTCTCCTCATTTAATTTTCAACCTTCAAATTTCATTATTGTTAGTTCTGTTTTTTTTAAATAAATATTAAACATAAAAGAAACTGTTTTTACTGAAAAAAAACAGTGTTGCTACACAGCAGCTTAACCTCCACAGCTTTATAATACAACAAACAGCTGCTGGTGGTTTCAACATATCTTTACCATCTTCCCTTCAGAGATTTCTCTCTCTCCTTCTCCAGTAACAACTGCCTGCAAAGTTTCTTTATCTGTAAACACCAAGAGATAAATATCAGGAAAGATCAAGGACTCTGTAGCTCAAATCTTCTCTCAGTTGCACATGAACTCTTGCTCTAATCAGCTGCACCTCTTTTCTGGAGGCTGAAGATGACCTTTAGTTTCAGAAAACACAAGGGCAGTGCTGCTGCTGCTGCTGCTTTGAATTTGGGAAGCTTTTTGTGTTATGCAAAATGGACCAAAACTCAGCACTTGTGTCTGGAAAAGTCCCTTAGTGGAGCAGTTTCCAGATTTGCAGATTGCTTTAAAGATGAATGTCACTGTGTCAGCCACTGGTTAATTCACTGTTAGCAGTAGCAGCAATGTTCTCTTCTACATCCAGCCTGACAGCACATGGTGCTCAGAAATTTCAGATAACCCCCTGAACATTAGAACAATTAAACTGCAAAAGATTAAAGTTGTACTTTTTATACCAAGACATCCAAGTGGCTTTTGCTAATTTCCAACAGAAATCAGAATTTTCTACTGTATCTACAAGCAAGGATCTCGTGGCTGTGATCACACAGAGGAATTTAATCTTATATTAGCAGACAGAGAAATAATGAGACTCTTCTTTCCTTCCAGGATTACCTGCTGGTCACACTGCCAAACAACATTTGGTGAGCACTGTGTCTTCCTGTGGATCTGATCCCAAACAGAATTCAGGACTTCAGAAGACTCACCTGGAGAACACAGAGCATCCCTGTTGTGACAGCCAAGGGTGAGTAGTCAAAGAAACAAACTCATTAATGATATCAGAGCAATAATTAAGTTACTCTTTGCTGCTTTGATGTAAAACAATGGGAGAAAAACCAACCAAGTGTGATGAGCAGAGTGACAGTGGACAGACCAGCACCACAGCACTGTGCCCAGCTCCCCCTGCTGGGGTCAGAGACACTGGGATCTCCACTGGGCAGTCCTAGCCAAGGAGTCAGAGGGAGATTTGCACCCTGTATTCCCAACTCCAGTGGAAAATCATCATGTGGCTCTGCTCACTTCCATCTTCCTCATGTTTTCAGGAAGGCAGGAAACCAGCAGGCTTTGAAATGCAAAATATTGATGTTATGTGCACACAGTGGCCCTGAATAAAAGAACACAGACTTTTGCATTTTTTCTTCGAAGAGCTGCAGTAAAGAACCTCCTGCCTGGTGTACAAGGCATCTGGTGAGATGTCTTCCATTGCTCAGCCACAAAGGAGCTACCCCACACCTCCCCAAGGACCCTGCAACAGGCTCTAGCTCACTACAAACCCAGAACCATCACAGTGGTCACTGCAATGTGGATAGACACAGCTGCAACCAAAAGAAAAAAACAACAACATACTGGTATTAAGAATTTCATAAGCTGAAAACGTGTATTTAATTTGTTGTTGTTAGCAGTAGAAAAAAGGAATCACTGTAAAGCCTCCTGGAGTAGAAGGAAACCCCTGTGTGATGCTAGAGCTGGGAGTCTACCTACCTCTCAACAAAAACAGTGGCCTGAAAAGATGCTGAAAGGTGCAGAATGCAGATGGGAAGGTGATCAAATCGAGCCCAAAGCAGAGCAGACCCTGAGCAACCTGCTCCTAAGTTACTAACAGGAAAGGGATGTCAGAAGTCGATGGGCACTCCCACCTCACAGACTCACCCTCCAAGGTGCTGCTCAACACAGGGGGGGTAAAGCAGCCCCAGCTCCCTGCTACACCAGTGCTGGTTGTGGCAGCTTGGAAACTACAGTCACAGCTCCAGATGAAGCCCAAGAGCTGAGGGAAATCCCTGGAAAACAAACCTCTTCTGGGATGCTGGAAGGAACAAGCAGAATGCAAAGGGCACTTCCCAATGCCCTAGGAACTGGGGGTTGCAGCAGGGCAGACACCTCCTGGACTGCTGAGCTCACCCACTACCTGGTAGGTGTCTCCAAGCTCCATCACACTCTCCAGATGCCTCAAGGTTACATCAAACCTGGGACAGCTTTCAGTTTATCTGAACAAGCCAGGCTTAAATCAGCACAGCCTTGGTGCCAACTCATAAGCAGCTCATGCCTCAGGGATGGGATGAGCATTTGGCAGCAGGGACAGCTTCAGCCAGATCATTTTTATCCATCACCATTACTCTGTGAGAGCTCCAGGCCACCAACTCCTCCTGAGATGAATTCCAGAAGGTTTAAGGCCAGACAAAGGCAGGAAAATGGAGACACAACCACCTTAGGGTTTGAAGTGGAGGCACCTACCAGTGCTGGGTGGGTAGTCAGGACCTGGAATCCAGGCACTGCTGAGGTGTGAAAGTTCTGGACCAGGAGAGAAAATAACCTTTCCACTTCCTTGAATGTACATGCACTTCATCTGATAATATTCAAATCTCTTTTGCTGCATTATAATGAGGTTAAAGCAAGAAAAAGCTCTCCCCACCCCAAATATTACAAATGTCAATAATGAGAACAGTAAAAATGTCACCACACGGAGAAAAGAGTGAAATTAGCATATTTAGAGAAGTATTATACCCATGAGTGAAATAATGCAATCAGCTAGCTGCAAGATAAAGCTAATTTGGTTTCCAACAGTTTATCAACAATGCACTGCTCCCCTACATGAACAAATTGAAATGGTCCCATATCCTGCAAACAAGAATAATTCACACAGAATATTACACTGTGTAATTAAAGAGCTGGAACTGGAAAGGTCAGGCAGTGACTGAAAGATGTGCATATGGGTTGTGAAGCTAGGAAAAGCTGGAGCAATCTCTCAAATCAAGCAGGGAAATTACTGAAATCATGATTAAGTCAACAGCAAACACACCTAGGTTTTCTGAGCCTCACCTGACAGCTCTGTCACTGTTACTTTGAAATTATTCTTCCTTGCTGACCCACAGAAGAGTCAAAATACCCTGAGATATCAAAATTATCAGTTATTCTGCTCAAATTCAAGTGTTCATGTTACCACCCAGGTATGAAGAGGCAAACCCCAAAGTTTTGCAGCTAAGAACACTGCAGAGCCCCACGTGCCTCATTTCTGGATGGGTTTGCTGCCACTAAACCAAGAAACCCCCCCCCAAATTACTACAGTGAGTGGAAAGAAGTTCCAAGAGAGAGATTCTTTTTCTCTTTGTTTACTTCTGCAAATGACAGCACTTTGCCTTTGGCACGGGGCCACCAAATCAATTAAACGGCAGCAGTAACACTGCCATTTGCAACTGAAGGAAGGTTTCTGGGATGGGCTAAATGCTGCTGAGGTGGTAATGGATGAAAAAGACCTAGTAAAACAGGGAATTAATCTTACTTGGGAGCCCCAAAGCACTACTGGAATATGCATCAGTCATGCCCAAAGCTGAATCCCATCCAAGATTTTGACTGTATTCCTGTCACTGCAGTTGTACGTGGCAAGCTCCAGATTTAGTTACTATCCACGTTTCCTATCATTATTTTTATTTTTCCTGAGGAATTTCTTTTTCTGGATAAAAATATAATTTTCTTTATGATCATAGTTCTGATTTTGGCTGGTATCAACTTCCAATTTGTACCCTCGGTGCAAATTTCAGGTAAAGAAAATGAGATGTCCACGTGTTTTGGGAAGGATTCAATGGAAGTGTTGTGGCTTTGGCTGCAAAACCACGGGATGGGCACCACGTGTGAAATTCAGTTGTGCAGTGGCCAGCACATCCCTATAGCTCAGACACTGGATCTGAAAGCAGCCTGTGTGGTTCAGCTCTCACCAATTAAGCACACAGACATTTATCAAGCCAACTTCCAGCCTTTGTGACAGAATGCCCAAGCAAGCTAAACTAAAACACCTCATTTTTTTCAGTGAAGATGAAGCACTGTGCAGCACACGAGCCATTAATTTTATGACAAGTGCAGATGGTCCATATACAGATAAATAAATACACAGTGCAATGAATATATTCTTCCATCCATTTCAATGATAACAGTCTCTAGTGAGCTTAGTGCAGTCCACACGACGGTATATTCATCTGAATTATCCTAAAATGGATTTGACTGCAGGCTGAAAGGCAATCCTGGGTTTTATTCCCCCCAATTCGAGCTCTGGGTGATTTGTATACACCAGACAACTGCTTTACACGAGGACAGGCACCCCGGAGCAGCTCTGCTGAAGCATCTCCCTGCGGGAAAGCACTTGCTGAAGAGCCCAGACCTGCCCTCCGCCACCGCAGAAGGATGTTTGAGAGACACGGAGGCCTCGCTTCGCCCCAGACCCGGTCCCGCTGGCCTGCGGAGGAGCCGCGCTGCTAGGCCCGGGCTTCTCCGGGCAGCCGAGCCACGCTAGGCCGCGGCGCAGAGGGCCCAGACCCGGGCCCGGCTCGGCGGTGGGACGGGCGCGGAGGGACGGGCACCTACCCGGCGCGGGCGGACGGAGGCTCTCAGCCCCGGCCATGCTGCTCCGCTTCTGCCTCCGGAGCGGCTCCCCCTCGGCACCGCCCTCGCTAACGGGCTGCCCGGCCCAGCAGCCAGCCCGGCCTGCTGCGTGGGGCGGAGCCGCGCTGGCCCCGTGAACAGCCGGGGCACGACGGCGACCCGCAGGTCGGGGCTGCCCCGGTGACACCCGAGCCCCCAGAGGTGACTCCTCCCGCGGGCCTGTGGGGAACCCGAGCCCCTTCTTCCCGCCGGGTGACGGCCCAGGGGCTTCCCCGCCCCGCTCGCCCTTACAGGCCGCGGAGCTGCAGCCGCCCCCGGCCCGGCTCCCTCCCCGCGGGCGGCGGGCCCGGCTCTTCTCCGGCGCCGCTTCCCTCTTCTCCTCCTCCTCCCCTCACCGGCGGAGGAAGGAGGCGGCGGCCGCCCGGCCCTCCCCGACCGCGCATGCGGCTGTGCCGGGCCGGGGCAGCTCCGCCGCGCTCGGGGCTTGAAGTGCGGGTGTCCCTGCCCCGAGCCCCCTCCCCCGCGGGCCCCAGTCAGCGCCCTCGCAGATGGGCTTAGGCTGGAGCAGCGCTGAGGAGCGGCAGCCCCTCCTGCCGCCACAGCAGCAGCAGCAGCAGCAACGGAGGCGGCCGCAGGCGCGGGAGGCGGCGGGGGGCCCGGTGCTGCCGGTGGTGTCGGTACCGGGCCCGGGCAGGCGGCTGCCTCCGTTGGCCGGCCGAGTCTACGGGAGGCGGTGGCTGGTGCTGCTGCTCTTCTCGCTGCTCGGCTTCGCGCAGGGCCTGGTGTGGAACAGCTGGGGCCCCATCCAGAACTCGGCCCGCCTGGCCTTCGGCTTCAGCGGCTGGGACATCGCCCTGCTTGTCTTCTGGGGGCCCATCGGCTTCGCGCCTTGCTTCTTCTTCATGTGGCTCATGGACAAGAAGGGTGAGCGGGGCCGGGTCGGCGGGGCCCGGGGGTCGGGATTCCCCGCCCCTGCGGCTCGCCCCGGGTCAGGCGGGGATGCAGCGGCCGGGGCTGGCCCGCCGAGGCCGCGGTGAGGGGCGGCTGAGGCCGGAGGAGGGAGCAGCCGCCTCCCCGGGGACACTCGGGGATGGTGGCCTGGGTGTTCCGAGGAACTGACTAACACTTCAAAGGCATCCCCGGTGCTGGTTCCAGTGTGTTGCTCAAAGGGCGTTCCCGAGGCAGGTACTGAAGCTGTTCCTAAAGCGGAGCTGTGGCCTCCTGGCTGGGGCTGGATCTGGAGATGTGCTCCAGACCGGGCCAGGGCTTCGTGTTTTCTGGGCTCTGAAACGAACACCCGAGTCGCCCTCATTTTGAGCAGCTCCAGATGCAAAGACACAACAGAAACCCCCGTGCTTTGGGGCTTCAGAAGTTGCGAGGGAGTCTCCCGTGTGCCCAGGCTGTTGTGTCTCGGTAGCAAACTTCTGAACATGGCTTTTTTTTTTCTCTGGAGAGCTTCTCCAGAGCCTGTGCTGTTCATCTCCGGGCACCCCAGGGACCACGGTCAGGTCAAATCCCCGTGTTTGCCACTTGGAGCTTTTGAGCCTAAAGCCACAGAAGAGTTTAGCCTTTTAATTCCTGTTCAAACAGCCCCTCGGCGGGAGATGGGAGCCTCCAAACCCTCCTGGCTTCCATCTCTTTAGGAATTAACAGCTCGTTTGTGGGAAGGAGGGGAGAGCCAAGGCGAGTTGGAGCCGAGAAGACCCGTGTCTCCAAATTAGAACTGCTTTTTCCTCCAACTGAAGAGGTGTTGGGGGGAATAAAACATACTGGGCTGAGAATCCATTCTCCAAACGAGCCCACGGTGGCTCCTCTGGAGCAATTCGGGCTTCAGTCGACAATGTGTGTCTAGACTGCTGTATAATAGCGTTGTTAATTAGCTAAAGTAAATGATTTGGCTTTTTTTTTTTTGAAGGCAACGACTCTGCTCGGGGTGTGAAAGGAGAAAAGCCAAACTTGGGCTTTTCTTCTTTCAAACTTGGTAGAACCGAGTTTGTCTTTTTTATTTGACTGTCCATGAAAAAGAAAACCCTGGAGAAGTCTCAGAGTAACCCGTGGGAGAAGAACCATCAGTGTTTTGTTGTTCCTTTAATGTGGTTAGTGCTGTACTTGCTGGATTTCTCATGGAACTTGTTCTCAGGAGACCATGTCCAGGAGTTTTTCCTCATTACCTTGACTGCTTGGTGGGTGTTTGGTTTTGTCTTGTTTGTTTTCAGTGTTCACTGGAGATGTTGGTACAAACTACCCCATTGCTCTGGCTTTGCTGCTCCCCTTGCAGAGAGAATTTTGGTGATGGGCTCCATGGAGCATCTCAGCTCCTTGACTTTAGGCACAAGGAGAACATCAGGGTTCTGGAGCACAGCAGGAGGTTTTTGCAGGGGCCCTGTTGTGTTTCATGCTGGTTTCTGAGTCTGGATGATGCCTCCAGAGGATCTTGGGGTGCTGATGGCTCTGTGAGGGATGCTGGAGCTCCTGGGTTCTACTGGAGAGACACTGCAAGGAGGTGGCTGCTCTTTGGAAGTGAAACTTGGTTGGGTCTAACCTTGCCAAGAGCAGTATTTCACTTGCTTGAGGGTACAAATGCTTGTTGTTACACCCAGTTTCCTCCCTGTACCAAAAATAGAGAACCAGCACCATTTCTCTCTGGCTTCAATCATCTGTCACTGGAGTGTAGCTAGGAAAGGAGCTGTCAGGGAATTGTGGAGTGTCAACATGGAAATCCTGGCACGTGTCAGAAGTATGACACTGTGGATGATGCATGTCACACTGGAGAGGAGATTCTGCTGCTCCACAGCCCTTCACAGTCAGATAGAGCTGATAAGGAGCTGCCTGCTGTCACTTCTCTCTGCTCTGGGGTTCTGAAGCTTCAGACAGACTCCAACAGGATTTGTCTTTTTGGTTTGTAGAGCTCTTCATTGTAGCATCCAGTTGGAAACACAAATCTGCTTCCACAGCAGTCTTCTGTTGTGTTATTTGTTCTTGCCCTTTGTGACTGACACACGAGGTTGAGGGCAAACACAAGGACAAACTTGTTCCCAGTGAGGGTGCCAGAGCCTGGCAGGGGCTGCCCAGGGAGGTTGTGGAGTCTCC
>JAOEGS010011303.1:0-24429 GCA_025447755.1 Corythornis vintsioides | reverse complement strand
CAAGTTTGTGGTCCTGTCAGTAAAGGGCAAGCAGTCGGCGAGATAAAACGCCAGATTTTGGTGGTAGAAGCTTCGGAAAAAAATTGAAAAAAAAAAAAAAAAAAAAAAAGATAAAATAGAGGGCAATTAGCAACAAAAATCCCCAAATAAAAATTTCTGGTATAGTCACCTCTTTCATAGTCATTCTTTAATATGAATATAATACGAATAATACAAAGCCCACTACAAGAAAATTGGAAAAACATTCTCACTTTCCCTACCTTAAACGTTACCTTAAAACACACCTTCCTGTGAAAAAGTAAGAAATGTGTTAACTCAAATATATGCTGCAATCAATGATTATGACTTCTAACATATGGATTTATATACATCAAGTTGGCACAGTACTTTAAAAGAAACCTTGCAGGATATTACAAAAATAGAAAAACATACCCCTTCTATTACTCTTTTAATTTCTGATGGCAACACTACTCCATCTGGTGGCTTATACTACACTTGCTAAACTAATGTTTATGTTATACTATTAGGGAATATATATATATAGGCATTCTATATTTAAAGCAACATGGACAAGCAGAAATCAACTGGGCTGAAATTTATTATTTCCCTTTTTGAGTTTCCTGTCTCGCATCTTCCTGATTTTCAGTTGTAATTTGGTGGTGCTATGCTCCATAATTAAGGAAGTTATGATGAATAAAGGAGTTTAGATCTATGTCAAAAACACAGCACACTCTCCCCAAAGTTACAGTACTCTCTGAGGCCAGATACATTTTCAAAAAACCTAAAAATAATAAATATATTAAATTACAACACACAATAGTAGATTACTACTTTCTAGGTTTCTAATTTTTACAGTGAGAGCACAGTTAAGAACCATGGGCATCATATTTTCCAAATAAACCAATTTTATGGGCAGACACAAAATGGAATCCGATAAGTGGTGTAGCCTTTGTCAACACAACAGGACAGTGGGTTGACATTGTCTGCCAGACTCCCAGACAGCTGCTCTCTCACTTCAGCTCCTCTAAACAAAGTGAGGTGAAGGAGAATTAAGAGCCAAAGCACACACATTGAGATAAAGACAGGGAGATTGTGTATCAATCACCGTCACGGACAAAACAGACTTTATTACCAATTAAAAGAGATTTGGATGGTAAGAAACAAAGACAAAACCTAAGTAACTTCCTGCCCTTACCTCTTTTTTTCCAGACAAACCATGTCCCTAAGCACCATATTGACTTTTAAACATGGCCAGAGATGGTGATTCAACCACTTCTCTGGACAGCCTGTTCCAATGCATGACAACCTTTCAGCAATAAAGTTCTTCCTAATATCCAACCTTAACCTTAACTTGTTCATTCTCAACTCCTATGCCTGCAGCAATAAAATTCTTCCTAATATCCAACCTTAACCTTCACTTGTTCATTCTCAACTCCTATGCCTGCACCTGCACCCTCTCCAAGTGGCATGGGGAGGATGGGAAATGGCGAGCTCAAGTCAGACCTCTGAACTCCAATCTGCTGCTCCTTTCTCCTCACATTTTTTCTTCCCCATGCCAGTGTGGGTCCTTCCCACAGGCCACAGGGCATTCATGATAAGACTGTTCCCACATGGGCTCTCCATGTGCCACAGATCCTTCTTGGAATATACCCACCTGCTCCAGTGAGGTGTCCTCCACAGGATGCAGTGAGGATATCTGCTCCAGCATGGTCCTCCATGGGCTGCAGGGAAATACTTGCTTCACCATGGCCTGTCCCATACCACAGGCTTCCAGGGAATCTCTGCTCCAGCGCTTGGACCCCCTCCTCCACAAATCTCAGAAATCTGCCTCTTCTATGTACACTTTCAAGTCAATTTAACATTAGCTGAAAAAATTTTCTATCCTTTCCACAATCTTATAACAGAAACTAAACTTTCATGGACATGCAAACTAATGTTACACAAGCCATCTCTTCCTCAAAATTAGCCAGTCGAGGGTATGCACAAACTTCAATGCCCTGCTTTTTCAGCTGAGCTACAACTGCTTCCAAGTCCTTAGCAAATACTCTTTACCATAATAAAATATTTTTTCTAAAAAAAAAAAAGAAGCCTTTGTAGACTAGTAAAGAGATAAGAAATTTCCTAATAAATCATAGAATTGTCTAGGTTGGAAAAGACCTTCAAGATCAAGATAAATATAGATAATAATGTTCAGCTAGTCTTTTGGAGGATGTTCTCATTACTGAAAGAAAGACTTTACCAGATTTTAAAAAGTTCTCTAGTCAACTTTATTAATACAGACTCAGAAGTTGGTGAATAAGATGCCTGCAGGAACTACTTGTTATCAAACATGTACTTGAAAAAAATGTCACTAATTGTTATGCCTGTCTGTGAATTTAGGCTAAAATTACTCTTTAGAAGTCTATGATATATTAAACTAAAAGTTAATGACTGTTCATTTTACCAAATACCACTACAGCCTTATGGCATTTTTTCTCAGCTGTTGGAGATGTTATCAGAATGAAATCCAGTCTTTCACTTGCGTGTTCATATTCCACTGGTTTATTCAGCAAGGCTTAAGTAGTATCCTCAGGGTGGAGATGAATTCAGTATTTCTCTCTAGAGACACCATAGCCAATGACTGCAGCACATCTCTCAGAGAACAAAAACCAGAAAAAGTTTATTTTACCGTAACAGGAATATCTTCTATTAATGATTTATCCTAGCACACTAAACAACCCATGCCTGGAAAAAGCCCCACACTTAAAATACATCTTGAGCCACACAGTTCAGTGACCATATTTTATTGTCATTACTCTAAAAGTACTGCAGATCTATAAACTCTGTAGCACTGTGGTGCAAACTGATGCCACTTATATTATTATCTCATGGAAATTAGTTTATCCAGAAAAGAAATGGAGTGAAAAAAAAATAAATTATGATGACAGATGGACTCGTTTAATGACTTAATGTTCTTCCTCTCTCTTCTGCAGTCTGATGGCTTCTATATTATGAACTAAGAAGTAATAACAAATCTAATCAGAAAACAAGAAAGAAAGAATCCTGAAGCAACTGACACCCCCGCCCCCAGAAAACCCCACAAAGGTCAGTGGGAAAGCTTCCACCACCTGCAAAAAAAACCCCAGCATTAAAAAGATCCAACAGTATAAACCAAACCTCAAGACACAAAACCCTCTGCTTTTTCAGCTCAGTATTAAGAAATCAGCTTCTAACACAACATGGCTATATTGTACATGTAAACCTGAACAGAATCTCCCTCCATGGATGAGACTAAGGATGGAAAAAAATACCAAGTTATAAATGAAAGATTACAGGCAACAGTTGTGTATCACTGACTCTCTAGTAGCACAGCACTGGAAAGAAATTGCTGGGTCCAGGAACAAGACAATACAATCAAATAATTGTCTTTTGGACAAGACCTGTAAAATAAACGAGTCCAATGATTAACCCAGCACTGCCAGCTCACCACATAGCATAACACTAATGTAAACAATACATTCTTAAGGAATATGGTTGAACGAGCAAGAAAAAGTTTTAAATGATCTTTTAAAATGTGTTTTTAATATGCATACAAAGAAAAGGAGTCATCTTTATGTCATTTTAGAACCAGTACATCTCTCCATTTTCTTCATTTGACATGGAAACAGTGCTGCTCCACAAAGTTGTATTAAATCTAGTACTATATTATTTTAAAGGTAGAATTTTGAGTTTTTGAACTTGAGTCCACTGTGCTAAAAAAGTATGATGATGTATTTTCTATAGGCATCTACAAAATGTTTAACAATTACAAAATTAAAGGTCAACCTTAAACACAAACTCTACAGCAACAAACCCTCAGTACCAAGGAAATACATTTCCCATACAGATAATATTTATCTTCATATTTTTCAGAATTGAAAACAACACATCTGCTCTTACTACTCTATATTCAACACCATAACAATGAATTTTTACAATATTATTTTCAATGTTCTTCGTTCTACGGTACATTCCATACAGGTCTTTGAATAACTTGAATAACTTTTCAGCATACTAAAGAAGCCAGGTAAAATTACTAAGTCTCAATAGCACATTAAATCTCACATGTATGAAAATAAACTAAGAAGCTACTATCATGGAAGTCGGATGAAGATGTACAGTGGACTTCAGTTAGGCAAATGATAGAGTTTGATGAGTCATAAGCAAATGTACCTAGATTTTTCTTTGCTACGATCTGGTTTTGTGCATGTGTGTATATAAAATAATATTACTTTATTTCCCAGGGATATAGAATTTTACTATATAAACTAAGTCTTACATTATTACCTACTTAATTGTCATTACTTAATGCAGACTTCAGACTTAGTTTCTACAGAAAATAAGCTGTTTTTATCCTTGTTACTTCAATATTACTATTCTGTGACTGCAAAACAAGAAGCAAGCTGTATTAGAAATTGAAAAAGTTCTTAGGAAAATGGGTTATTCTAGAAAGTTCTAATAAACATTTAAAAATCTAGTATTATTCCTTCTCCTCTCACATAATTTCCCATGCAGATGCTAACAGTATATACACTATTTGTTCACTTATAATGCTCAGCATCAATAAGAACTAAAACATTTCTGAATTATTAACTGCTCTGAGACAGAATAAATTAGAACTATGGTGTTTTTCACCCCTGATACTTCCCAGCAGGAGACTGAGGCAGTACAATAACAATAAGTGGAATAACTAATATTAAATGGTTTTGCCATGTCCTTCATTTATAAGTTGTTTCTTTCTATGTAGCTTGTTCATGAAAATAATTTCAAAGGCAGAGGATGCTACAGCTGATCTTAAAAAATGAAATGTGTCTAATTTAAGGCCATTTTTAAAAACTGCAACCACTTAGGCAAAGTGATTTGCTTATTTCCTTTATGTCAGAAAATATATTCATCAAGTGTAGATCCAGGAAATTCAGTCCTCACAAACTAGCAATCCAATCACTGATGTATCAAACAGAAAATCAGGAATAGAGCCCAACGCATAGAAAATATGAAAATGTCAATGTTTACTGTTAGGAATGAAATGAAAACCAGTGAATAGCATGATTTACATTGTTAGAAATGTGACATGAACATAAGTCTTCTAGCAAGTATGAAATTTTCTGTCATTCACATGAGTCACTCCTCTCCAGACAACAGAACTATTTCTCAAAATTTCCAGACCCTGCCTCTAGTTAGGTCCAAATAAGTCACATAACCAAGTCCCAGGATAATAATTATAATTTAAAGCTTCCTCAAACTGTTAATTTATTTTACAATCTAAAGACAAGTGTATAACAGATTTGGTCCTACACTAAGGCTATTCTTCACTTGAATAGCCCATCAGCCACTGGTGCTCCCTGCTTTCATGCATTTACAGGAAAAATACTAATCTCAAATTTTCATCAGGCAATAAGAGTTCACTGAACTTTTCCTTTGCGTTAAATAAATTATACCAGTCACTAAGACTTGTTTTTACATTTCTCATGTTTCTGTGGGACTGATTTTTTTTTCTTCTTATTCTTCAAAACACACCTCTTTTATGACACCAAAGTTGATGGCATCAAGTTATGTCCTTTGTAAGTTTGGATAATTTTTTCTAAAGAATTTCACAGTGAAGACAACTATCAAAGGTTTTAAATACTATTTCTACCTGTGGATTTAAATGAACATGCATCTCACGCCTTGTTTTGATGCTTAAAAGATAAATAGAAAACTAAATAACTCCATAGATACCACATAAAACCATACTGCAGCATCTTAGAGAATAAACTATGAATCTATTTCTAAATAATTATAGTACTTTCACAGTGTTTAGTGTCCTTCTATTCAATAGCTGAATTAGAGTATTAAAAGAAGGGTAACCATCATACAGGACAAATTTATTTTCTTCACACAAAGTACTTATTACTCAGTAATTGTGTTCAGTTGCAAAACTGAATACACCACTTAATTTTAGCTATACAAACTCCAAATATATCCAAATGACTCCAAAACATATTTTATCCATAAATCATATGGAATTGCTGTTGTATCATGTAAAGGTTTTGCACCAATAGAAACTGGTGAAAACACAGTGAAAATTAACTTTTATTCCTGTACAACAGAAAATATGAAGTTTTAGAAAAGGCAGGTTTAGCAGGATGTTTAAAAGGAAACTGAAAAACAGTTCAGCAAGAGGGTGCCTGTTTCCTTATGCATTCAGATATAATGGAAAGAATAAATTTATTTTTTAAATGACAAAACTCCAAAAAATAATAATAATTAAAAAAAACCCCAAGAAAATACTTCTAGAACTACTTACTCTAGCCTCACAAAATAAAACCTCAAAGATACAAGAAAAACTAGAATGGCAATGACAAAACTGCAGTTATTTTCCAGAGTTCTCTTATATTACAGATTTGCTTCAGTGATTCCAAGAAGTGAACAAATAACAGTTTCAGAAAAGACTTAAGTACCACAGTACTTCTTGATTAAATTTTTAAAAGCTCTCTGACTCAAATTTCACCTTCACTGAATGAATGTCAGATGAAAAATAAAAGTACATATCCTTGAAATGAAATTGTAAATAAAATAATCGCCACAATAGCAAAACTTTTTCAGAGATAATGTTTTCAGTGATTTATGAAATTACTGCAGATTGCTATAATGGTATCTCACTTCATATTAAGAAAAGAATGTCTTGAAAATATTTTTTTTTTCCATGAATAATTTGTTGTTGTTGTTTTAGTAGAAAAAAAAAAAGTAAATAGCTGGATTTTAGTTTGGGGTGTGTTTTTGTTTTTTGTTGTTGTGGGTTTTTTTGTTTGGTTTGGTTTTGGTTTTTTTCAAATGGGATCTTGGAAAAGTTATGTGGTCCTTATCAGGACTCTGATCCACAGAATAATACTCACATGTATGCACAAGGAAATGCAGAAATTGCACTATTAGAAACTGTGAAAATGTTTCTTTCAAGTTCACAAGTTCATTTACTATCTGTCAAATGCTATGTTACAGCACATTTAAGACCCAGAATTTGGCCCATATTAAGTCGAGAACCCTTATTTGATTTAGCATATATCTGAGAACCAAAGCTTTTATCATAATATCTAAAACAGATCCTTCTGCATAATAGATTATTTATTGGAAGACACTCAGCTACTCTGCTTTCTCACACAGCAGAAGAGTAATAATAATTGTATACAGCATTATGTGACATGACTAATATTAATTTGATCCAAAGCCACTCTCAACTTCCATTAATATATGAAGGAGATTGTAAAAACACTGAATTATGTTTGAAGTCATTAAAGTCTTCCAAAGTCTGTTATCAAGCTCTAACATTTTCAAAGAAACTACATTTGGAAATTATAAATTTGTAGACAATAGGGAACAATTATTAATTAATGGGAGAATGGTAACTTTCACAAGAAATTAATTTGCCTCGTTTTACAGTTACATACAATATGCTAAAATATCCTGGATTTAAGTTATGCACTCAAAGAAAAGTATGTCAAATGAAAGCTACAGGCATTTTTCCATGCATATAATGAACACTTCCTGCAAAAAAATGGTATACTGTAATCAGAGACACCAGTCAATCAAAGCAAAGAAGTTCAGAAATATTTCCATTTGATTGAGAGCTTTTATTCTGGGAAGTCTTATCTACAAACAATGACAATCAAATGATCTTAAACAGCTTATACAAAAGGAACATACCTTTCTTCTTACATATCGAAATTTCTATACATATCTACAATACAGGACATTGTAGTTTACAGCAGCAATATGTGAAATAACAAATCTAATGATGTCTGCATCCAAACAATTATTATTGCACAAGAAGTTTATGACTTCCCACTTAAGGATATTATTTCTATTTTGTTAACTATTTTTTTCCTAGTTATACAGAGGTACTTCTAATGGCCAAGGATTTTATAAAAAAAAATATTTTTCCTTAATTATAAAAAACTTACTTGAGGTAAAAAACTAATAAAACAATACAACTATTCTTGGTTTTGTCTATAAATGAGGCATTCTCCACAATGTTAGAAACGTATTATCATCATACTATTATCTACCAAGCTCTGCCTTTGACCCTGGAAGACAAATTAAATTTACTGATTGGTCATTCTTACCAATCATTAGATAACAAGACAGTACACAGAAGGAGTTGAAATAGAAGCAAAATGCCTCAGATAAATTACTGCATTAAGGGTGCCATTTGAGAAAGAATTATTGAAGGCATATGGCTTCATCAGTGCCTGGGGGAATCCCCATGTATGACAGAACTTCTGTCACTAGTTACTAGGATACACCATGATGGACCTCTATTTTTTTTTTTTAAGGCATGACAAAGCCTTGCCAACCTACTTCCAGCTAAAAGTTCTTTCCACAATACTGAGACATTTTGGGGTGACACTAATGCCACTGTTTATACTGCATCTAATCCATACATAGAAAGCTTTACTCTCTAAAAAGTTCAATCTGCTCATTACGAAACCCTGAATAAATGCAGCTTGTAATGCTATTAAAAAAAAAACAAAACAACAAACTCAAAAAAAAAAAAAACCAAACCAAAAAAAAACCACCCCAAACCAACCAACCAACAAACAAAGAAACCCAAAACAAACAACAAAACAAGAGCAAGACAATTCTGGCATAATTTAAGAGTTTCATAATCAGTTCTGCACAGGAGTACCCTAAGAATAGCTCTGTCCCCTAAATAATGCCAGAACACAGAGGCTGTACACATGTCTATAAAAGACATTTCTCCCAGTGTCCTGCCTGGAGATAACTGACTTACAGGAACAGAACAGCGACTGCTACTCAAACCTACAGAATATTGAAAATGTTTGGTCTCAAAAAGAACTGGAATGTAAGAAAAGCTCCATTATATGGCAACTTTAGTTACCGTTATTCTTTGCCCTCACTCACTAATCTACAAACTGCAGCCCTAACATGAATGAGTAGATGTAGTTATCAAATAAGGAAAAACAATTGTGATTAATTTCCAAAGCTTGCAAAGCAGTTCATACAAAACCTGCCAAACAGTAAGAATATTAAATAAACACAAGTGCTTGCTAATCTGTTAGTAAAAAGATCTCATTTTGGCTACAGTGAATACTATTTGAACTCACATTTAAACCTTGACATCACCTAGGCTTTGAATTTCTGGGATTTTGTAACATGTGAAAAGAACACTGTCTGACATGTAGTCCTGGTGATCGATTAAGATCATTCCAAGAAAAAAAAAAAAATGCTAGTTAGGTGGCTTTTTCTCTAAAACTGCAACCTCACCTCAGTTATAGTTTAGTAATTAATCAATCATGTAATTTTTGAATCAGGAAATTAAAGTACTTCCATTGTTGAACAAGAAAACAGATATTAACAGATGTATAGGAATATTAATTGACATACAATAGGCAGGGATTTGCACCAGACCAAGCCTAGAAACTAAATACCAGCTCTGAAATAAGTTCTATAAGCCAAGTAACTTTTTTAGAAGTCTAAAAGATAAGATAAAAAGGAATAGTGGAATAACTATTTCTATATGTTGTAACATTATTTTTTATTTTGATTTTAAATCAATATTTTGAATAAAAACCTATTGAACACAGCCTCTGATTTTACTGAAATTACAGGCTGCCCAAGGGGGTTGTGAAGTCTCCATCTCTGGAGACACTTAAGACCCGCTTAGATCTGTTCCTGGGCGACTTGGTCTAGGTGATCCTGCTCGGGCAGGGGGGTTGGACTAGATGATCTTCTAGGTCCCTTCCAACCCCCAATATCTATGATTCTATGATTTGATTAAACTCATATAATTTCCTTCTTCCTACAGTATTTTACCATTATTGATAGATTTTATATATATAATCACAGATTCAACTCCAGCTTTTGTATCAAAAAGCAATACAATCTACAAATAAAAGTATAGTAAATATAAGGGAATTAATCTTATCTTCATACTCTGTCCTGACCAATTCAATTAATACAGCACAGTAATATTAAAGATGCACTTACATTTACATACATTTCATCGAGTTTACAAAAACTGCTACATTTTATAAATGCAAAAACTAATGAAGATTGTAACTTCTATTTGACACTGTAACTATGGAACATCCAAAGCAATGCTCATGGAGCAAAGGTGCCAGAAGGTTATGGACAAATCCAAATGAGTTAAGAGATTCAAAGAAACTCCTCCAGTTGAAGCAGAAACATATTCAAGGTGAGGCTGGACAATGCTCTGAGCAGCCTGGTCTAGTTAAGGGTGTCCCTGCTCACTGCAGGGGAGCTGGACTAGATGTCCTTTGGAGGTCCCTTCCAGCCCTAAACGTTCTATGATTCTATTCAGGAAATATATACGTTAGCTAAAAATGAACATGCAAAGCATAACATTACAAACAGCATAGCAGAGTGGATGCAATGAAATGAAAGGAAACGTTGATAGCATTTTTGCTCATGCCCAATTTACAAAAAAAAAACCAAACCCCAAAAACCCACAACACAGACACCCTCATAATAATTGTTTTTAACCCAAATGTTAGCCAAACTATTTCCACTATTGTGCCAGAGGCTGAAGTAAAGAGAAAGCAAGAATTTAACTTTGGTTTTCCTACACTTTCTTACAGTCAGACCTATTTCTCTACAGAATTACTTTCTGTCACAAATAAATACAAAGGGAAAGCAGATGTTGAAAGAAACTTGGAAAACAGGTTGTTTGAATTTGAAGCAGTAGAAAATGTTATGGTGAGGTTAGGATGATAACCACAGGGTTCTTTCACAATCAAATAAACCCTACAGTTGCTACATTCCATCCATTTTGCCCATTTTTGTTCAGGGCTGTAATTCTTTTAAAAATAATGTTTTTCCCCCTGACCATGGAGTCTTTCCTGTAAATAATGTTAATTCTCTTAGTCTTTGTCAGTCATTTCCAGACACTATGTGAGCATAAGCCAGAACAATGGAACTTGAGCTTTTTAGCTGCAACTCGAATCTAAATGTCTTTATATTTTCTGAAGTATTTCTCCTGCCTCGTTCCTTTTCCTTCTTGGCTTTCTATTTTACTTGGAACTATATTGTAAGGCGGGTCTGCATTAAAATGTATCCAACAGCACATCCATTTGGCAAGATACAACAGGAAAACTTGCACTAAAACATACAAAACTTTCACTACTGTTTTCACAACAGTTGGAAACACATCTTGTTTTCATTTACTTTTCTTATTTACTTGTTTTTAGAAAACCAATCCTGTTCTAGAGTGTGTAAACAACGATTATGAACTACAAAAAAAACCAAATTAAATGGATTATATTAGGTTATTCATAAAAAAAAAACAAACAACCAAACAACACAACAAAAAACAAAACCAAAACTGATGCTACCCTTGCACCTGCAGGGAAAATGATGAACAAATAAACAGATATGACAGTATCCTCTAAAAGAAAATAAAACCTGCTGAATGAAAAAGGAAATGCAATTGTGAAATAGTAATTTAATTTCATAATTATTTTCTTTCCACTGCAAATGTTTTGCCCTCTACATTTAGTTTCAAAATCAAGGTTGAACTGGCTGATGTTCATGTATCAGCTGGTAATCAGTAAAAGGCAGCAGTAAATCACTATATACCACATCAGGTTGCTGAAAAACACAGAAATACTGGCAGCTATTAAGGAAGCATTACTATTGACAATATTAGAAGTAAACCAATGTAACCAATTTACCTGAGAATTCAGTTTTAAGTTTGTCACTGCTATGTGCAACAAGAAACAACTTTTGCAAATAAGCATAAAAGATCTGTGTTGATGAACACAAAAAGGACAACCTTCTATGAGCTATGTCATAATAATATGTAGACAAAGATAAATGTAGTGTTCTGGTGTTATCCACTCTTCTGGTCATCTACAACCTGGGCACTTAGCATGCTTCAAGTCAGGCTGGAAGGGGCTTTGAGCGACCTGACGCAGTGAAAGATGTCCCTACCTGTCTCTAAAGACAGGCCTGTCTGCCTGCCCCTGCCTGAAAGATGTCTCTGTCTCCAATATGGAAAGGTAAATACCCTTTTGATCATGACATACACCACCTCACACACACGAAACCAATTCACAGAGGCCCACATATCAATACAGAAAGTTCAACGTAGGAAATATCCACATTTATTTCTCTGATAATTATCAGTGTTTGTTCATTATCAAACCTAGAGCTAGCAGGAGCAGTTCCGGAAAATCATTTGCAGCACAAAGCACAAGATGAATACGGGAAACCTACAGGAAGCTCTTTGAAAAGAAACCTACAGTAACTACAATTAGTCAGAAGCATACAGGGGACAGGTATTACTCCAATTCTTCCAACTCAGGCTTGCAACTGAGAAAAAACATAGGCTGTATCATAATGTGCTTTTAAAAACTTAATGATTTAGAGGAACATATAATGATAATTCAGGTAAAAGAACGGAAAGATAACAGGTAGCTCATTCCACAATACTGGAACAAATAAATTCTTCATGCAAATTTATCATTTTAAGGGAGGCTTTGTAACCACCCTACCACAAATACACAATTGAATGAAAGGATGTTGCTGCAATATGGAAAAAATGTGAAGTAACACAAGCAATCAGGGGTAGGGGGGTTCAACTTTAGAAGGACTGAGAAGGGCTTGAGAGACTCTAACTCTATCCCAACCCCTACATCAAAGCTGCAATTGCAGAGGGTAAACTAAACAAAAAAAAGCTCTTAGATGGATTCAAACTTGAAATTTAAAGGAATTTATTAGAAAACATCATAGTAAACTTTCCTTGTGTGAAAGTACTTGCATATAAATGTTTAGAGATTTATTGTAAAGACTTCAGAAGATTCAGCAACGAAGCATTTGCCATCATGCATCTTGATATCCAAGAACTCTGTTACTGTCTAAAGCTTCCCGTACTGACTAATTAACTTGTATGCAGTTACATCTTTTGTGTGCAGACAAAAGTAAACAGTGCTGAATTCAGAGTGAGAAATGCCAAAACTCAGCCCCACATTTCTCTGCTGCCCCAGCGGACTGCAGATACCATTTTAGATGATGTTTAGTTTTGTTTATTTTTACATGGCAAACCAAAATACAACAATGTGTAATCTGGTACACCAAATTATTCTACCTTGATGGAGGCAGACAACTTTTCTTAATATACATAGTTCCCTCGAAAAAAGGGATACCACTTTGACCCAAAGTGCTATCTTGTGGCAGAAAGAAGTGATTATATTGCACAACTTTGATATAATTAAAACAGAATTACAAGACATTCACAGAAAACACTTCTTAAAGAAACACTATATAAAGCACAGCCCTTGGTTTAAAAAAAAATATAAAAAATCAATTTCCTTTTTTCACTTCATTCACCACCATCTTCTCTTTCAGGAAAAAGGCAGCTGTTTCAGACCAGACCACCAGAGCCACTGTGTTTTATCAGCACTGCGGAATGACACTCAGCTTCAAAACCTTCTGTATTCTTTCCTTCCCAGTCATACAGTAGGAATAAATAATTTAATCAGTATTCATCAGGAGAAGGGAATAACCTATTAGTCTGTGCCTGCATTCCTCCCCCTCACTTCCTTGCATCTCTTAGAACTCTAGACAAAGTGGAAATGTACATCTTTCTTTTTATCTGTGTATTTTACAGCTTAGCTAAAAAACAGCTCTATGACCTTAATTAAAAATAAATAATTCCAAACAAACAATTTCTGAGTATCTTTGAATTCACACCAGCTTTCTAAAATCTACAAGTGAGTAAACAACTGGTATAAATTGAATGTTACCACTTTGGGAAAAGAACTAGAAAATTCACACTCCATAAGAAAAAAAAAAAAATTGCACTAAAACAATAGTACTTTTAGAAAAAGTTACCAAAGACTTCTTCAAATCCCAAACACTCATTTCCTAAAAGATTTGTATGAGCAGACATACCCATAATGTAAAACCATGAAAAAGGCACTGGCCAGCTCATATGATGATAAACACATTTATAATTCTTAAATTATTTACAAAGAACCAAGTTACTGTCATCTGACACATTCTTTCAAAAAAGAGAGGAACGTTATCATCAATCTGACCCACCAAAGGCAAATTCTAAACAGAAAAACTTAAAGATCAGTCTTGTTTATTATCTCCATTTGAGCCAGACTAGAATGCTTATAAACAGTAAAATACAAATGGACTAATATGTCCTCGTCAGACACCCCTGTCCTACTTCTAGAGCTTTAACATAAATGTTTTAACAATGTAAAAGCTAAAGAAAAAAAGTAACATTACTGCTCTCAAACATATAATACATCTGTGTTTGGCCCTAGAAACTATGACATTTGCTTAAAAGAATGGGAGTTGCTGTTCTGAGGATTATAAATACTTGATGCTATTTGTCTTTGTTCTATCTGCCTCTGATTCAGTTGCCACACCATAATGCATTTCTCTAAAAAACAAAAACAATCATCACTCCCCCAAATCATTATTTTATTCCTTTTCATCATCCATGAAGCAGTAGGTCATCACTACATGGAAGGAAAGAACTCTGCTTGAATTCAGTGGAAGGACAAAGATGCAGCAAGATTAAAATAAAATATGCCTCTAGGGATCAAGAAACTGAAGAAGGGTGAAGGAAAGAAAGACAAAAAAGATCATGGCTATTTGGTGCCCCAGACAAATGGATTCTTCTTTCATTCAATTTATTAAATCTAATTAACAAAATTATATTTTTTAAGCCATAGAGACTGCTACAAAATATCATTAAACATAATCTCTGAAACATTAAGTATTAACCACAGCTATCTACACCACAAAACATTTAAATCACATCTTCTCTATGACATTCTCAATCTTACAAAAAAGAACTGAAAATGTATATATCACTTGAATGACATACAACAGGTTTAAACTCTTAAGATTATAAATGAAAAACAAAATAAAAATCCGAAACATTTAAAGAATATATAAGAAAAAACAATTAGAAAAAATCTCCAAGGTGTTAGTCTAATTTTGAAACATCTTTTCCCAACTACAAGTGAGGGTCATGTAATTAATAAGTGAATAACTTGAGAATAAGTTTACATCTCTTTATAGTTAAAAAAAAAAAGAAGAAAAAGAAAAATGAAAATATAGCAAAAAACTCTTAAAAACACATCACTTAGCCTGAAAACAGAAAAATAAGCTTCTGAAACTTAGAATCTGTTATTGAATCTGAATATAAGTTAATATACATTTTTCTAATATACGTGATATAAAATATAGAGCTCAAAATTATCTAAGACAATAGTCCACTATGTTATGTAGTTACATCTTGTGAAATCTCATGCTCAGGCTACAGAAGAAATACAGGATGTGTTAAGAATTTTGAATCCAACAGTGACAGGACTAACTGCAGGCAGTGGTTAAGCAAGCTCTATCCTCTAAACCAGAGCATCAGATCAACTGAAGTTCAACACAACCCATCAGCACCACCACTCTACACAAAAGCTGGAATCCATGTCTCAAGACAGAAGTACTGTAACAGAAAAATAATTGTATTTTTACTAGGATATGAGAGAAGAAATAATAGATTACACCATAAAAATCAGTGCCTCCTACCCAGTAAGTGGCTCTATCCCTGGACAAGATTTCTCTGACTGTGCTGAACCTGAGGTCTCTATTTTAAATAAGAATCATTCCGATTTTGATGGATTGGTAAGGAAGGCAATCACCTTCATGGCAACCTTAACGTGAAATGACTCCATATTTTGAGTTGCTTCATCCCCACTGCTCCTTCTATAGACATGCTTACCTAAGCAGTACCTCTACATATTATTTTCCTTAATAAGTAGAAGTACTCTACCAAGTAATTTAATCCTCTGAATTATGACTCTGCCCTTCACCCACTACCTACCTAGTTAGAAAAAAAAATTAAAACATCCTGTACACAGGATAAATAAATCCTGTAAAACTTGATAAATAAATCCAGTAAAATCAGAACAGTTTGGGGTTTTTTCCAACAAAACACAAAGTCTTCATAAACACATCATAGCTATACAACATATTTTATCTGCTTTCCTCTTGCTCTTTACCAATTAATCTGGGTGTATGCATTAAAAACTCTGAAGGTGTCAGACATCTTCAAATCATTAGATTTATTTCAATTCTTTTGAGGTTTTCTACTTGAATATAATCACTGTAAGATAGAGTTGGGTTGGCGATAGGATAGCTGAGGAAGCACAGAAAAACACACCACTTGCTGGACAACCACAACCTCGGTGCTGAGGCAACATGCAACTCCCAGGCAAAAGGTACCAGAGAAGACAGTGATGGATTTGGGGCAAAGAAGCACAAGCCCCTACTAGGTGGCAGACCTCCAAAACAAACATTTCCTCACTGGCTGGCAAACTGGTCAGAAAGCACATTTGTCCCTGTTATTAAGTATCTCTTTGCTAGTTGATCAAGCCTGATGGCCAAGAGGTATAGACACACTAATAAACATTTGGGTACTAGAAACAAAAAAATCCTTCCTGGCTGCTGTACAATCTGGCCGCTATATAATAAAATATCAAACATTTTCTCCACGTTTGCAGTCAAACTGCCAGCATGAGAGCTGCACAACTGCGTCTAACCTGGGATGGCAATCATGACAGTGGGTGGAGGCAGCAGCATCACATTAAGTCCTAAGGGAAGGGTGGAGACACAAAGGTGGCTAAGGTAAGAAAAATGAGGTGTGAAACGTTCAAGAACTACTAATGGAGGGAGGAGAAATGCAATAAATACAGTAGGACAGAGAGGACACAGCCTTCAGTCACAGAACTGTAACAGCCTAGACCAGAACTAGAGACAACCTGCCTGCTGCTGCTTTGAGTGTAGCATAAACAGCACCGGATTTCTACACTCTCACAAGCACACGGGGCATAGTACCAGTCCCTGTGGCATTCCAGTGCTGCTAGCCCTCAGGTGCAAGGACACCCAATAGAGAATCTGTGCTCTAGCCCATCTGCAGAAGCAGGTGATGCTGCAAGGGCACAGAGGGACACATCATGTCTTCTGGATACATTTTTCTAGAATGCGTCAACTGCATACAAGGCGCCTGAATTGTTTCTCTTAAATATCCACTTTGCTACTGCATTTCTACAGAAATGCAAGACTTTAAGAAAACTACACTGAACTTATTACATCACATGAGAAAATGCAATCTGTATTTAGATGTATGAGGAAGGGTTTATCTCCCGTCTGGAAATCAACTAGTTAATAGTGACAAAAACCTTAACAAGAGAAACAAGACAATTAGTGGGAAATCTTCCCCTGTAACAGACGAGTGTGCTTTAGACTAAGTGCTTCAACCAGCACAACCACTCAGTGTAGCAAATGACTCAACTCTCTAAGGAGCATGGCAGCTGTGATTATTATTGGTAAATACATCCTTGTCCTGGGTTGAGTTTACAATTTGTTGCAACAGAAGGAGAAAATCTTTCTGAAGATTAAATTATAATGTTTTTCTCTCCATGTGTTCTGGACTGTATGTACATAAGCAGTCCCAAAGGACATACTGCAGAGGCATCCCACTTTGCAACCCTATTAAACAAAGAAGGACACATGTGCTTAAAGGAGTGGATCCAGAGATAGTATGTTTCCTTGGCCTGAGATAAGACAGAACGTCTTCAACATGCTATCATTGCTTATTACTAGGAAGTATGTAGTAACAATAAATTAGATTTGTTTATATGAAGAAAAACAAAATATCTTTTCAGCATTACCTCAAAGAGAAACGTTTTGAAATAAAATACAGAAGGCAAAACCTGTCCATATCAATGCTGTATTGCTGGTAACAAAACCTTAGACTAACTGTATCTACTTCTCCCTGGTAATTTGTTCATACTCATCTCTTACTATTCAGCTACACTTTGTATTTATTTTAATGTGTGTAATTTTAAAATCAACAATCTGTTTTGATAATTTCTATTTCTCTCCATTGAACTTCAGCTGCAAACACTGAGTAATGTTTTAAATATTAAAGGGGCTGTGATTGCTTTTGTGTCTCTAGGAATAATATTAATAAATATGTATCAATGCCCAAGATTTACACTAATTTTGATTTTCATCAAACTGGTGTTGATAGAAACTTACACACCTTTGGAAGGTAATTTTAAAAACACAATCTTTTCAAAAATTCCTAAGAAAGAAGAATCTAAAAGCCTAGATGGAACTATCCCTAACACAGGCAGGTGACAGAGATGGAGTGTGGGTTGATGACATTAATTAGACATCTGTTCTTACTAATTTCTAACCCGCCCCTTGGCAAATCCCGCAGCACCCTGGGCACAGTTCTGAGGGCGCTGAGCCTCAGTGCGGGACCACGCAGCAGAATCTGCCTTCCCACCATGGCACGCCCTTTTCCAGCGGGGCTGGCCCAGACACAGGGTGGATCCTTCCCATTTGCCTGCAACAGCTGCGTCTGGCAAACAACGACAGTGCAACAGCTGATCAGACTCTAATAACAAGTCGATTTTCAGTCCACTTCGAAGTTTGAGGACACTCTCCCCCACATACACTATCGACACGAAAATGACAGTGCTGGAAAAGCCTTTCATTTCATATGAAAATTCACACCTTAGTAGTGCTGTGGTGCTATGCATCACATGGTAAACATGTCATTATAGTAAGTATATTCACATACCGACTTTTTAAGCTTTGTTTTGGGTTTTTTTTCGGGGGTGGGGGGGGGTAGGCTGCTCTAACTCCCATGCATATATTTGCTTAAAACCACATTAAATGGAAAAACAAAAATAAACTCATTTTCCCTTCCACTATCTGGTTTTGCTTTTGATATCCCACTCAAAATAAAAGTATTTTTAATTTGTTCCAGAGGTATTTTTGTAATAAAGAAACATTTTTTTAGTCTGGAGTCAAGTTAAACAGGAAAATCTGTAAAATTTACATAAGTAGGGGAAGAACGTATTGAAGTTAATTTTCTTGATTAAAAACTTTCCACTGCATGGCCACATAAATCAATCATGTACTTTTGTATACAGGTTGCTCCCATCATTCATTTTCCAAGATTTTTCTGAGGAATCAACACCACTTATGGGGAAAGCACAAAATGCACTTCAAAAAATGTCTACTTCTTATGTAAAACGCACAACAAACCAGTTTTCAAAACCAAAATCACTTTGTGCTAGGAGTACAAGATGGAATAAAAAGTTTAGAGGGCGTGTAAACAGGGTGCATAATAATGATTAATGTGTGAAGCTTTTAGTTTCTACATTAATACCCAGCGGACAAGGCTGCCCGAGAGATGAGCACATACTGTTCTCTCCAGCTTTTCCTGTTGCACTTTCTCCTTTATGTGCTTCTTCCATCTTTCTACAGATGTGGTCACCACTGCTTAGCAACCAAGAGGACATGATGGCACAGAGGAAAATCTTCCATCTAGCGCTCACCCTGCTCCACCTCCACAGCTACAAGCTATCTTTCATAGCAAATTAAGAATAATATTTTTTCTTTGTTGCTTCAGAGATACCAAACGGGACCTCAGAAGTAGCCTTGTGGGAGCTTGATTTTTCTCTCCTCAGTAGGTGTATGGGGGGGGGGAAGAGTTCAACAAGCAGGAGACGAGGAGAATCTGAGACTTGTTGGTAAAACAACCCCTCAAAAAAAGGAAAGCTGAATTCGCGGTGATAGAAAAAAGCAATAGCAAAACATGGGAACCAACTGAACATGCAGCGGCCCTGCGGAGCGAAGCTAGGCGAGGAGGGGTCCGGAGGCCTCGCAAGCACCAATTAAGCACAAAGTACCCGCCAATCCCCCCCAGAGAAGACGGAAGAGAGCAGATACTCACTTCCCCCATGCCGCAGGTGGTTGCTGTCTCCGCGCTCAGGGCGGCCGCCGACTCCAGCCGCCTGGACCGTCTCCTACGCGCCGCGCCCGCCCCGCGGCCACCACCCCCCACCAGCCTCGCCCAGCCCCGCCAGGGGAGCGGCCGCGCCCGACACCTCCGCAGCTCCCCCTCGCGGAAGCCGAGCCGGGTGGGGGGGACGGGCCGTGTCGGGCGTGTCCCACCAGGGCGGGGCGAGGGCGGGGGAGAGCTAAGGGATTCCCGGAGGGGTGGTGGTGTCGCCCGGCGGCGCCGCTGGGGATGCCGCTGCCGGGAAGGGGACGCGAGGAAACTTCCCGTCTGGACAGCCCCGTTCCTCCGCGCGACCATCCCGCTACCGCCTGCCCGTGACCGCCGGAGAGCCGGAGCGGGCGCCAGACCACCGTGGGGCGCTGCGGAAAGGGGACAGCCGGATACGGCTGGGGTGGCGGAGAGCGAGGGGTGCGTCTCTGCCCTCAGCGCTGCTCCGGGAGTTGCGGGCAGCGGCTCCGCGCTGGATCCCGCTCGGTCCTGTGCGGCGGCACGCGAGGATCGTTGCTCGCGCACGCAAAGCCGAGCTCTTCGGTGACGCTCCTCGTTCCCACTTAATGTTGCCTGGTTTTGCCAGTGGCAGTCATTGCTTCGTGTCTTGGGCTGTAATCACAGAATCACAGAACGTTAGGGGTTGGAAGGGACCTAGAACATCATCTAGTCCAACCCCCCTGCCAGAGCAGGATCACCTAGACCAAGTCACACAGGAAGAGATCCAGGCGGGTCTTGAGTATCTCCAGAAAAGGAGACTCCACAACCTCTCTGGGGAGCCTGTTCCAGAATTCTGTCACCCTCACTGTGAAAAAGTTTTTCCTTGTGTTTTCCCTAAACCTCTTGTGCTCTAACTTGCACCCACTGCCTCTTGTCCTGTCATTGGATGACACTGAGAAGAATCTGGCTCCATCCTTCCTACACTCACCCTTAACATATTTATAGACACTGATGAGGTCCCCCCTCAGTCTCCTCTTCTAACAATGACAATACTTCAAAAAATTACTGTGCTTTGAACAACCAATAGATTTCTTTATGACACAGAATATTAAATTCATATTTAATAAGTACTTTGTTACATAAAATTGAAATAGGTCATTCAAATGTGTCCCCAAACAGCGGTGGCATTTTTCATCTGTTTATATAACAACATCTACTGCTATGAGATCTGGATTCATTACTAGGCTGCAATTACCCAGTGCTACAGCTACACAGACAATGAGTACAGACTATAACTAATTTACTTATTTGGTCCCCGTTTTCCCACAAAGTCTTAGTCACACCCCATAATAATAAGGCCATTATTTAATATAAGTAAACGGATCATAACTGTAATTGCTAATTAGTAAGTCAAAAGTGTGAAGTTTCTCAGATCAGACAACCTGTTTCCAAGGGACCATGAATTGCAACAGTTAATGTCATAGCACCACTCACTGTTCAAGCTGGATATAGCTTCGTAACCAGCAGGAACTTTGTCGCCATCCGAGGCACAGGGACTTTATTATTTACAACCTCACTCATCCTATACATATGGCAATGTGCAGCTTACCTTATGTATACCATGAGAGAAGAAAAGGATGGGTACAAATGTGTGTTGAATATAAATATATTGGAAGAAAAAAGTCTAGTACCTCTCTTGATATGATACAAATTGAAGTATTTAAAAGAATCAAAATTGCTGCAGTTTGTTGCCAGCATCTTTTCTTCAAAAGCTAATAAATAATTTTTGACCTGTTTAGTTGTTTAGTTCCTTATGTACTTTCCTCCTTACAATAAATTATCCTGAAGAACAGGAGACACCCTGTGCCCATGCTTCCTGCCAAATAACATTATAGCATATAATGCAATACTGTAATAACCTTTCATTCATGAACATGATTAGCAAGGAGACAGTTGATAATTGACTTCAGAAAAACTAGCCTCCTGCATCATATTTCCAGCTCAGCATTGGACTGTGTTTAAGTCAGAATGCTTGGATTATCATAACATTTTCCGCACAAGGGTGGATATATGTGAAATTTAAATTATCCTATTTTCTTCTCTAGCAGTCCTTGTTTGTGTCAGTCATGCTGACACATGACTGCTGTCTCAGGAATGGTTTCACTGCTGTCTCTGCAGTAAGCCAAGATCAGCAGCTTCCTCAATGCCTGTCAATAGTTGGAAACAATTATTTTTCTTTGGATTTTTTTTTTTTTTTTAATGTGGACTTATAGTAATCTTCCCTTCCTCTTACTAATAGTTTTTTTGTTTGTTTGTTTGACTGGTTGGGGTTTTTTGTTTTGTTTTTTAAAATTGTACCATTAGACTTTACTACTTACACTGGTCTTTCTTTCTGGCACTGTATTGTCTATTTTCTCCTGGCTTTTCTTTGCCATAGCTCTTCCTGCATTTTAAAATAAGCCATTCAAATAGCACCCTACAGGAGAACTGTCACACGTGTGAGCTCATTCTGCCATGATGGTGGTCTAAGAATTCAACATCAAGTTCAGTGTAAGATGGTTTTTGATGGTACAAATTAATATTAGCATAGAAAATAAACATGCCAAAATATTAAGGATGTTAATAAAGAGTAGCAAAGCCCAAAGTTGCATGTCATGAGACACTGCTGCAGCAGCCCCATGAACTACAGGTCTAGTTTCATAGAATAATAGAATCATTCAGGTTGGAAAAGACCCTTGGAGTCATCAAGTCCAACCATTAGCCCTACTCTACAAAGTTCACCCCTAAAACATGTCCCTCAAAAATACATCCAAACAACCCTTAAACACAGCCAGGAATGGTGACTCAATCACTTCTCTTGGCAGCCTATTGCAGTGTATGACCACTCAGTGAAAAATTTTTCCCTAATGCCTAGTCTAAACCTACCGTGTTGCAGCTTGAATCCATACCCTCTTGTTCTATGACTAATTACCCATGAGAAGAGACCAGAACCAACCTCTCTACAATGTCCTTTCAGCTAGTTGTAGAGAGTGATAAGGTAGCCTCCTCTTCCTCAGACTAAACGGTCCCAGCTCCTTCAATCACTCTTCATAAGATTTATTTCCACAGAACTAGTGGACTCTTATCACTGAGGTACTACGATCTTCCAAAATCTGCCAATGAACTAGATAGAATATGGCTATGAAATTATCAAGCTTTTAAAAAATACTGGAAAAGTAAACAGCAGTCAAAATTTGTTGAAACTTTTCCTGTAGCTCATTTGACTTTAAGCAAAAGTAAGTTTCTTGCTATTCAAAGCAACCTAGAAGCAGTAGCTGAAAGGTCTCACTCACCTGCAGTGTCACTAGGCTCAAAGGCTATACAGAAAACACTGCTTCAGGACAGTGAGTTGAATAAAGGGAATTAATGTACTGTTTTTACTCCTTCACCCGCCCACCAACAGTGGTCTCCTGCTGAAGACTTGCATATTGTTAATTACTGTTATTTTAGGGGAATTGTCACCTGCAAATAAAACTCATATAAAGATTTTTGAATTCAAGTTCTTGTCTGTGAAAAGCTTTAAAGAAAATTAGTATTTCGAAAACATTTTTGTTTTATTTTTTTTTGTCTCAATATGAGTGACTGAGCCAACACTACAGAGAGATCGAACTATAGATGTGATGCAAATTTCATTGGACTTGTCAGCTCTTGCAATATCTGATTATCAGTTTTACATTGGAAACACATTATTTTCAATATAAATACCAGAACAGATGAAGTGGATGGAAAAATATATTTTTAAGAAGTGTCATAACTTGCACTTAGCCAGATATCTGAGGACTGCATCCCATTCCGTTTGAAATAAAGGCTTTATTATCAGTAATCTTAAGTATCTGAAGACGAGCCAGTTCTTTTAGACCATTTCAACACCCAGTTCTTTAGATATTTACCATCACACGTATTTCCCAGATTTCAAATTACTTTTCCTATTATTTCCTATCCCCCTTCCAGTTTATTTCTTTCAGCTGTGGAGACAGTAGAACCATCTTCCACAAATGGTCTCACTAAAACTGCATTTGATTATTAGAGTCTCCAACTGCAGCATTCTGTCTCCCTTCTTATAAAACAAAAGCTAAAATGTGCTACAGAGCGATAAGAAACAAAAAAATACATCAGAGATTCAAGGAGCTCCTTAGGCAATTCCTTTTACTCTTAGACACAAGCTATTTAGATCTTTAGATATTAAAAAGATACAAGCCTACTTTCAATGTTACCAGTGAATACAGATATTAAAAGATGTTTAAGCCTTGGTTAAACAATTCATTAGCACACAACATCTAAACCATTCTTCTTAATTTTGAATAATAACAGAAATAGAAATACAGTATTTTTGTATCATAACTCATTGATTTGGCTTGCATTATAGTATCAAAACTCACCTGGATACGGCCGATTTTGTATGTATTTTTCCAGTCACATTATATTGAAATGTCCACATTAAGAACCTTCTGCATGACTGCCTATGCCATTATAACCTGTGAGGATGGAACATGAAAGACTGGAGAACTGTGGATAGCATGAGGGCTAGCTGTAGTTGCTAGAGATGACAAGTTTCTACCAAGTCCACTGTGTTGTGTGCTTATAACTTT
>JAOEGS010011301.1:7249-24242 GCA_025447755.1 Corythornis vintsioides | reverse complement strand
ATGAGGGGTAATGGGTTTAAATTAGAGAAGAGTAGATTTAGACTGGATATCAGGAAGAAGTTCTTTTCCTTGAGGGTTGTAGAGCAGTGGAATAGGCTCCCCAGGGAGATGGTTGAGGCACCATCTCTGGAGATACTCAAGTTGAGGTTGAACAAGGCTCTGAGCAGCCTGGTCTAATTAAGGGTGTCCCTGCTTACTGCAGAGGAACTGGACTAGATTATCTTTGGAGGTCCCTTCCTGCCCTAAACGTTCTTTGATTCTATGATTCTTGTATGTCTTTCAATGTAATATGCACAAGTCCACATGGCTTATCAGTTTAATGCAGTTTAGTCAAATGAAATCTAGCTTCTAGTAAGAAAGGGTAAAAAAAGCTTGCATCCTTCTTACCCCTAGCCTGAATAACAAGCTTTACCACTTGCAGGTGAATTAGTATTAACTGCTTTCTATATAATGTGATAATTCGCTCACATTTAACTGATCACACACCAAATACTCTCCTTGGAAGACTGTGCAGTAAGAAAAGTAAAACTGAGTATAAACCCAGTCAGAAAAATCCACACGTTTATAAAACAGTGAAGTTTTGCTTAGGAGACCTCTGACATAGTAATATTGTTCCTGCAGATATTAGTGGGAAATAATTAGTTATTCAAAGATGCAAAACATTCCGAAGAGAACACTAGTGGTAAGTTGTTGTCCTTTTGAATCAATTATTAAACTCCCTTTAACACCAATGAAGGTTTCAGCCTCTCAATATGGCGGTCACTATCTCCCAACTCAGCAAGACAAAATGGAAGACATGATCCAATTGATCAGAACATAGGTGATCCTGCTGTGGCAGGGGGGTTGGACTAGATGATCTTCTAGGTCCCTTCCAACCCCTAACATTCTGTGATTCTGACCTGCGTCCAGTAGTCTTCCATCTTACCAAGTACAGTTAAAAGGTGCAAACTCTTCTCATTAATGAAAAATGTCATACCTACTTTGCTTCCCTTGCAGTGTCTTGAGACATCTCCAGCAAGTAGTTAGCATCTTGCATATTCTGCTCACTTTAAGAAACTAGTGGAAACAGAATAAAATAGCCCATAAATTCTAATACTCCTAGGAGTCATAGTTTACCACTTGAGGAACCCAGACATTGTTGTCTGGGTGGGTAGTTGACTGCCTAGACATGTATGTATATTGAGTTAAGGTAGACTGAAGCAGGGATATAGCTGTCTTCTAAGAGTGTGATAAAGCACATAAGTGTAGCTGAAGCCTGGCTAGCAAAAGCCCATGGTAGTGCTTTTATACCTCCCTGCTCACTATTAGAAATCAATCTAAAGATACTGTGGGTATTTTTGTAGGTGGATACCCAAGCGACTGCTTTCTTCTGGAGACTGAAAAAAAATACTGTTTTAAGCCAGACTGACATTTGCCGACATAAGGAGATTACTAGAGAAGCAAAAACTTTAGGATGGGAGGGAAGTGATTGCAGTGATATGTTCCCATTTCTCTCCTGTGGTCTGGAAATTAATTAAACAAACAAACAAACAAACAAACAAATAAATAAATTATTTCATTCTCCTGAGCATGGAGGTAGACCATGGTGAGAAGATGGAAGCTGGCAGACTCCAGCCTCTACAGCTTTCTTTCTTCCAGTCATTTTGAAACCAGAAATTTAGTAGTCATTAAGGCAATTTGGAAGGTAAATCTATATAGCAGACTACTCAGTCTGTGGGTACTTTGCATGCACAGATCAAACATCACCCTTATTTTGCCCTCTCCAGAGGTGCTGGTGTCCTCGGTGAGACTGTCCCTGTCTCCTGTTCACTGCCCAGACAGGTTTCTCTATAACCAGGAAGATCTTTCTGCCTGTAGTACATCAGTTCCTTTTACACCATACCTGCATTTCCAGGTTGTCCTGGTAAGGTATATGATATCTAAATTTTTCTCATCTCTTGTTTGGTCAGTATTAGTGGAATAGTCAATTAATAACAACTTATACTTTCTGATGCACTTGCTTAGGTTTAAAGCTTTGTAAGATTTGCTTTGATTAACTCCACATCTGCAAGAATACAGTAAAATCATGTTAGAGGTTGGAAGAGGCCTTGAAAGATTGAGTCCAACCCCTCTGCTAAAGCAGGATCATCTAGATTAGGTGTACATTTCCTTTCCTGAAGGGGAGACAGAAGGTCTTTGGGGTCAGCATGACTCCTCTCTCCTTTTGTATGCTGTGCTCTCACACCATGTGCAGAAAGAAAATGTTCTAGCCTTTATCTCTTAGGGAAATAAAAGATGAAACTTTTGTGTAGAGGATAAACACAGAAAGCTGTGATTATATGCTGTTATAAGTAAAATGTCATCTAGAAGAGATGAGAAGTTATATGTAAGAAAATGGCAGCTCTGATACCTTGCAAACCAGATGTTACTCCAGGAATTGAACCCAGCTGAGCATATGCTAATGGTGCTGTATGCCACAGGCACAGTGCTTTCCAGGTACATTTTAGCCATGTGTGACCAAGAAGATACAGACCATTTTGGAGTTCCTGGGCTTCAGGGTGTGCGGAGGTAGTATCATCAGCCAGGGAAACACCAGTCCATCATCACCCATCTGGGTGTTGAAAGAGCTAGCAGAAAGCTACAGGGAGGTCTGGTTAGCCCATAGATTTGGATGGTAGGCAGACCAGCACCTCAGAGCTTTCTCTGGCATTTTATGGGCCATTCTGTGTGTTAGCAGCCACTGTGAACTCTTGGACAAGGAGAGCTATCCAGTTGAGTCAGTGGGAAAGCTTGCTATCTCAGAACTTCATGGGAGGTGGAGAGAGAAAGGTTGGGGTTTTTTTTCTCTCATATGCTAAAGTTATATTCTATAAATGTTGATGCATTTACCTGATTGATATTTATTTGGTGTGTGGGAAAGTAGAGAGGAGGTGTTGAGAATCCAGGTTGTCTTTCACTTGAATCTGCTGCATGCAATTCTTATCAGAATAAATGATTGATCTTATGCCAAAATGTGTCTCAACATCTAAGGGATTTTTTTAGGAGTGCTGGCATGTAGTTTTGGAGAGAATGAAAGGATGTAGAACAGCTGGGAGAAGGGAATGGTCCAGTGTGATGATAGATTCCAGGCCACTGGGGCAAGCTGCTACATGGATATTCAGGTACTCACCTAAGCTATCGCGGAAGGGCTACAGACAGCAAGGCTAGAGAGCTTTGCAGGCAAAGTGCCTTTCATGCAGTGTTCAATGGCAGTATTCCCAGAAATCAATAAAAAAGTCTAAAGGTGAAAAGTCAGGAAACAGTATGAAAACAGCAGAGCCTGAAGAGTCATTTTCCATTCCTGAAATGCAGGCCACACAGATTCTATTCTTCTGACAGAGCTCCTATCTCCTGTCCTAGGAAATTCTCCATGGGTAGCCTCATTAGCCACTCTGTTCATGTCTCTTAGTATCTTCTGACTTCTTGAAGTTACCCTTTAAGGGATCCCAGAGTCCTGAGATGACTGAGATGAAGGCAGTGCTGTTCTCTGGAACTGCACTCATAGCCCAGTTCAGTCTCAGTCAGGCTTCTCTTAGTATGTGCAGAGCATTTAGTCAGTTATGGTCCGTTGCTTTTTTTTCCAGTCCTTGTGGGATGATACCGTTTTCCCAGGCCTCTATTACCCTACAACTCAATGGTGTACATGGGGAAGTTAACTCAGTCAAGGTTGTACCTCCTTCTGGTAACAGTGTGGGTCATCACAGAGAAGACCAGGAAATATATACAGATTGTAGGCCCAACACACCTATGGTGGACTTCTAACTACAAAGGTGTTGGACCTGTTTTAAGGTGTTATTTTGAATTTTTCACTAACTTACTGAACTGGGACTTATACTGATGAAGGAGGGTCAGAAAGAAAGAGAAAAAAAATATGAGTGCTGCATGATGCCCCGTAGTTTTTCTTATTTAAAGCTATTTCCCCACTCATTTTGGAAAATATCAGTCACAATCACTTGTGTCTGTTCAAATTGAAGTATCATTTTTGTTTTGAAAATGACTCCTACAGAAGTTCATGAACTAAGTGCCTTTTTGGAATGTTCTGATTAACGCCAGTCTAGCTAGTAATGAGTATGGAGGAGGCAATGCAAAGCTATTTTGTCAGGCTTGAAGTACACAGTATTGAAATGGAATGTGAGGGCACAAAGTTGGTTCTTCCCACTCTTAGCTGCCTGAGTGGGTAGCTGAGTAATTCTTTTTCCCAGTGGTATCTGATTAATTAGAATTTTATTTCAGGTTTTAACATACTGATAGACAGAGATGAATGGGAGAGGCTGTGTAGGAGATATTTCAGTTTACTGATGGAATAGATATAGTAGCCTGTCCACATTTTCAGGCTTTCAGATTGTCATTTGGGCACATGAAAACAACATGTAGCTTTTAAGAAGCGTACCGTAAAGGTGGAGATGACTAATTGCACATGAGATGGAGATATGGATTTATGAAAGTATTGAGGGATGCTGACTGACATCAAGTTCAAAGAAAGCTGCCTAGAAGTGTCATTCTGTCTTGGCAATAAACCAAACTGTCTGTGTTTTTATGCATTAGAGGTAGGGTTGGTGGCAGTGAAGAAAAATCTGTGACGATCACTAAAAAAAGACTCTGGAAGCTGGTGTGCTGGAGCCATCAAATAGAGCTGTAAGCAATTTCAACATTGAAGTAGGCAATGTGTTATACAATATGCACTCATCACCTTGTAACAAATGCCAACTCATAATATTTCAAGGTTGAAACAGTGGCAAAAGAAGAATGCTAAAATATGAGGAAATGTGGTAGCTTTTTGACCAGTACAGAATGGTGAGATATTTTTTATTTGAAACATAAAATCTGACTATCAGGTTCCTTAGAGATAGATTCCCAGCAGGTAGTGTTATTGATGATGACTTACAGCAGCTATGAGTGTAATCCTCTGTTTTAGCTGTTTGCAGAAATGCAGAAAATATTGATGATGACAAGTACAGATTTTTTTTCCAAAGACCATTGATATACCAATCTTCTGCATAAACTTTTAAGTGTTAGAGATTCGGAAAGATTAAGTTATTTTCTGTCACCGTTTACTGCCTTTTTCACAAAGCTTGTTTTCAGTTCATGATGGAAATGAAAGCACTTTTCAGCTACAAGCAGAAAAGTGAAGATTAGCTTAAACATCTGAAAATCTAAAATAAATCAAAATCTTTAGAAGGTTAATGCAAAAATGATGTCTATTGAAAAGTCAGATTTCTCACCAAGAAGTCACATTTTCAGTGCTGATTTCCCTTCCTTTTGAATTGTATTTCATAGCACTCACACAAGTTTAGAATCAGAATAAGGACAATATACTAATAATAATAAAAAAGAAAATGTCCACATTCTCTGCCTTCTACAATTAGCGGTCCTGTGCTCATCTTCATAAGTATCTGTGTCTGGAATCATTTTTGCCAAACCTAATTGCTTTCACTTCCTGACAACTCAAAAACTGCAAAAAATAGTTTGATCTAAAGATTCTAACAGTCTTTCAGTGCCTGAAAACAGGTTAAGAGTAATCTCTGAGGCCAGTGGTATAAATGCATTTAGAAGACCAAAAGGTTCAACAAATAGAACCTTTTCTGATTGAGATAGTCTTGTCTTCTAAGGTCTAGAAATCCCCATAGCGAAATATCTTTAAATTTGGCTATGCAATTTAGCTTATGAAGTTAACAAATTTATAAGCATTAAAGGAGAAATATAAACAAAGCAGTATCTTCTCTGATTAAAACAGACTCTCAGAGGGCAGTTAATTATTTTGCCCTCGATAAAACAGATTGAGAAGATCCGCGCTATATATAAATACATATATACAGATCAAAAGAGTGCGAGTCAGCTCACAACTCAGGTGCCTGAAGCAGAATGAAAGTAGTGGTAAAGCCAGGGATCTGTGCAGGGACGTCTCCTGTGTCAGGGCAGCCTGCCTATCTTCCAGCTGTGCCTCAAAGGGGTGAGACCCTCCAGTAGGTCTTGTGTAATTCCTACATAGATCTCTCTGACTCTCTAGGGTATCTTAAACATTACTAGATGCCTATGTCTAGGTACCTGAATCACTCCTTTAGTGCTCACGTATAAACCAGATACCTGTGCTCTCAATAAGGTCAGTGAAGTGGTCTGCTTACCAACAGCAAGTGTCTACTACAGGCGAAGAAGAATTGTTCTCTGGACATCAACCAGGTGCCCTTCTCTCAGGCTCACATGCAGTGGATAAGTGAAATGTGAGACATCCAGTTATGTCTATGAGACATGTGTGAAACATGTACAAGATCTGTGCATTTGTGTGACTGGAGGTCACACAGGACACCTGGAAGTATCTGAAATAGCACTAGACACCTACTTGTGTCCAGTTGAGATAAGCCCTAGATTTGTGCTTGATATAAATAAACAGAAGCATAAAAAACAGGAGCAAAAAAAATAATAATTCACATATAGAGCCTATGATCAGGTGTTTAAAACTGGAGGTAAATCCCAGCCATTAAATTAATTTACAACATGCCCTCTCTCTGACAGTGTCCAATGCAGAAAGCCAGGACAGATTTTAGGAACAGAACCTCCAGAGCCCTGTTGTTGAAAGAAACTGTTGCGAAGTCACAGCAATTCCCGAGGGACACAAACTTCCAAGAGTACATGCTGCATAGTGGTCCACTGAAAAACGTTTTCAAAGAGCCCGTCTGGAGTTCTTCTTTTTCTGTGGGCCACTGTGCTGAAATGCATTTAGCTGGAAGCTGCCCATAGAGGTACCTCTTAAATAAGTCGTATGCAAGGAAGAGTAGAATTCAAAAGACTTTTTCAAAGTGACCATTAGTCTTTGAGAATCAAACATGTAATTGTACCTTATTATGCTTAAAATGATTGGCTTTCCAAATCTGCAGCCATGGGAAAACCCTATGGAAATGCAAAAACTAGCAGTATGTCACTGTCAAGAAGTTTGCTCTTGTATTGCCCTCAACATTCCACCATCAACTTTGCTTTAGTCATAGGGAGGCCCTTAATATAATGTTCTCTTGGCAGAAAATTTACAAGATCTGATTTCCACACGGCTATGTGTATTGTGATTAAATATTCTCTGGTTTTAATTTGTAAATATCCAGCAACAATTTTTAAGAGGTTGATGCATTCATAGTACCCTCTTTTTTTTTTTTATGAGTTCTCTTGTATCTAGTAATATAGCTTAGCTCACACTCCAAAATTTTTTTTAGATCTCAGCATCTGTCTCTTCTATGAGACTTGCAGGAATTCAGTGTCTCTAATATTCTTTCCTCTTATCAACCAGCAGAAACAGCCCTACAAATTCAAAAGTCACAATGTGGTGACTGACAGAGTCCATTAACGTGATTACAGAGGCTTACTTTCCTTAGGAAACTACTAGTTTAGCCTGTCAATTTACCAGCTATTTTCTGGATAGAGGATACGCATGTCAAATATTGTACTGACAGAAGTATTTTAATCATCTTTTTTTACCAGTGCCAGGATCCACCCCAGATCTTCACCCCAGACTGGCAGGAGGGAAAGTTATTTCCACATTCAATTAGGCTATTAAAGCATTACTGAGTGTTGGTAATAAAATATTATGTAAGTTTTGAGGATAGTCACAATGTTTGAGGCCTTCTGACAAAAAAATGGAAACCTGAAATAACTACCCCCAAAGCCTTATATTTAATATTATGTACTGCCGAGATGCAGCTTAAAATTTGTGGAAAATTCAAAAAAGTCTGACACCATTTCATTTGATACAAGCTATCTTTATCTTGTCAACTGTAACTACAAACAAGATGGCTGACAAGATTAAACTTCTCTCCCCTACTCATTTAAACCTCTGCTTGTTAAGCCACTGTTAATACCATCATGCATTTAATTGAGTAAAAATATACCTACATCAGTTCAAAGAAAAATACTTTCTACATCCTGAAGCACATTAGGAATACCTCTTTAGCCATTACTAGGTTGCATCATTGTCACGGTTTAGGATCAGACCAATAACAGATGCTCTCTTTTAACATCCCTCCCTCCCCAAAGGGGAAGAGAAAAGGAATAAGGGAGAGAGACTTAGCGATTAGAAGAGGAACCTAGAACAGTTTTAATGAAAATTAAAACTGGAGTTTATCTGGTCCAACTCCTCTGCTCAAGCAGGGCAACCTAAGAGCTGGTTGTTCAGGACCATGTCCAGGTGGCTTTCTAATATCTTTTAATATCTCCAAGATGGGAAACTGGTGAGAAGTTGTCAGTCACTCTCTCAGTGAAAAAGTGTTTCCTGACTTTGAGAGGGAATCTCCTATTTCAGTTTGTGCCCATTGTCTCTGGTCCTGTCACTGGACACCACCAGAAGAAACCTGTCTGTGTCCTCTTTGCAGCCTCCCTTCAGGTACTTATACACATTAGTAAGGTTCCCCTGAGCTTGCTATTTTCTAGGATGAATATTCCCAGATGGATGTGAGACGTGGTCCTCCATATACTTCTGGAACTATTTTGTATGTGTGAAATATGGAAAACTTATAAATTTATAGCTCAGAAGCAAGAGCTGCTGCTAACTAGCAAACCACTTAATAATGTATCAGGAATAAATTACTTATGAAACATCTTATGGTATTTCTCTGCATGCTTTGCAGATTTATGGGGTTTCTATGTCCCTACTGTGCTCTTTTGTATTCCTTTCTATAATATTTTGAAAATATATAAACCATTTTTCTGGAAGTGTTTTGAAAATTTGCCTTATACTCATGCTGTTCTTTGAGAGTATAAACCTTTTAATTTTCTCAGGCACAAAATTTAGTTTCCAGCTGTGAAGATATCTCAAATTACTTTGTATTGCTAAGTAGTTGTAATCAGCTATAAACAAGTTTAGCTAATTCTTGCCATTTCCTCTGAGAGGCTTGTATTTTCTAAACAGTTTGTTGATACCTAGAGAGACCACCAAACTGTTATTGTTCTTTTTGCAAAAGCTGCTTTTCAGAAAACTCTCATTCCTTAGCCAGTAGTACACCTTTTCTTGTTTCTAGATCCAAGAAACTCAGTGTAAAATGAAGGATCAGCCTCAGATTGTAATAACTCTTTTTTTCTACCATTTATCTCAAGACCTCACTGGAGAAGCAAGCCAGGTTGCTCCTGCCTCCACAGCTAAATATTCTCATATGTTTTATGAGAAGGAAAAAAAAAAACAAAAAAGGAAGAGCAAGACCTTTTCCATATTTTTCTAAACAGATCAGAGACAGGGGTTTTCAGGCAATAGAATGTCAGACATAAACTTGACTAAATTATTACACCTTTATGAACCATTCTGTGTTTGAGAAGAGTACCTATGCACCTGTTTAAAAATACTCAAGTTACTTGTGCAAATTTTGAGAGAGGTGTATGTGAGCTTTATCATGATGCAACAGAAATAATTTGAGTTCTCATTTGATCATTTTCATAGTTAGATCTTTCATCTTTCTTAGCTCTCATATTTTTCAAACCATATGTATTTTCTTCTTTTATTGTCCTGAGTGAAGACAACCCTGTTTGCTCTTCATTTTTCATTATAAGCATTCAAACATTGCCCAGAATTCTTGCTTGAAAAACTCTCTGCCTAGTTGCAAAAAAAAAAAAGAAAAAGAAAAAGGAAAAAAAGAAAAAAGTTATGAGAGAGCAGGTATGAGTTTTGATTCTGGAAACAATTTCAGAGTATCCTGACAGTCTTTGATTGAGTGTCTGCTTTTAAGTCATTTCCTGCTCTTGCTCAAGTTGTTGACACTGTCTGAAGAAAGGACATATATAATCCTAATAATGCTTACAAGAAAATATTAATTGAAAATTTATACTTTTGTGTACATGTTGTATTTTGGATTAGCTCCCAGAGATACCAGGAGGAGGAAAACAAAAAACTAAACAAAACCTAAACAAAAAACCAACAACAAAAAAACCCAAAACCACAAAAACCCCACCCACCACATGCCTTTTGTAATCAGTTGATCAGTTTGTCACACCCAACAAATGTCTGTCCCAAATATATCAAATCAATTATATTTTCCTGTTTCTATCTTGAAACTATCATCAATGCATTTCACATTTTCTTTCATTCTCTATTCTTTCTCAAATAAATCTATACTTTTTCATACAAGGGATGATCCTGAAGAAAATAATCAATCTTTCTGCTTGTAAGCACCTAGAAAAAAAGCATAGACATTAATAGCAGCCTACAAGGATTTGTGAATAACAGGTCTTGTCATAACAATGTAATTTTAATTCATCACCAGATAGCAAGCTTTGTATGTCTGTATATCATATAGCTTGAGTTTTGTAAGATTTCATAAACTGTCACTCAAAATGCAGTCTAACAAAATCCCACTCAGAGTAGTTGCCAACAGTATGTTATGAAATAGGATGCATGAATCAAACAGAGAAATGAGCAATTCTACAGGGGTCTATCCCAATCACCATATGGATTAATGACATTTAAAGTGAAATAGAGAGGTATTAAATCTGTAGACAGCACAAATCTGGAGACATCACAAGACTGTTGCGGGACACAATTAGAATTAAGGATGCTTTTGGCAAACCAGAAATTATTTCTTTAAAAAATAAAACAGTTAAATAAGCAAAAGTGTAGTGTTCTAAAAAAGAGTGTAACTAATCAACCAAGTTGAAGGAATTAGAGTTTAAAAAGGAAAACTGAAACTATAGTAAAGAAGTAATGTATTCTCTGTATCCATATATATCTATTAAGATATTATATCTTAATAGAACAAGACATTATAGGCTTAAACTGCACAAAGATGAAACAAATTAAGTATCAGAAACATTAGAAATGGTTCAATGTATCCACGCAACGCTTCAGAGCTTTAAGAACAGATAACTACCTATGGGGATTGATCCAGGTATAGTAACCATACTTCTGGTTCAAGGGAGCAAATAAGGCCTTCTGAGAAGTTCCTTTTCTGCCATCCAGAGAATTCTTTTATGCTGTTTGCCTCGAGTGTTCTGCAGATGTGTTAAGTATATAGTTATTTGTATTGTGTAGTTATGCAAGTCATACTCATTGTTTAGAAAAGTGTTTGTTTCAGTGAATTACTGATCGCTATGGTAATTATTTTTCTTAATATGTAACATTAATGCTATTTTTGCAATGTGATTGGCACAGAGACTGGAAGCCATCAGTCCCTGTTGTGAATATTGTGACACACAAATTGATTGAATTGTAATAGGATGAGCATGAAAACACATTAGAAATCATAGGCTTACATCTTCTGGTAGGTTTAGTGTCATTGATTAAAAAAAAAAAAAAGAAAATCTCTGAGGTTTTGAAAATTTGCACTTGCGTTTTAACCTTCCCATCACATAAGACCATGAAGTCTAAACCTTCCATTTTGGTTAGTCAGGCCTTTCATTTTGATGTTAACAATATTGTGTAATTTAACACAAGAGGGAGGTTTTGTGGTCTTCTGTGTCCTCTAGAATTTTAATTGGAGGTCTTAATATATTTTATCTAAGAACCAATATTTTAATTTTTAAGCATACTTAATTTATGATAAAATATTTTACTTACGGAAAAAAGGTAAGTATCACTTAACCTCAAATATGTACTACCCCATTTTTATCATCTCTGTTGCTTATGGTTAGAGTTCAGAGAAATGAAATCTGGAACATAAGTATTAAACACATTGATAGCATTGAGCTGAACTGTGGGTTTGAAATGGTAAAGGACACAATTTGTAATTATATCTTACCTGCTGCACTTAGTTGGACAGCATTTAAAATGTTTAGTTAGTATTCAAAGTGTGCATTCTGAAGAAGTTTTAATATCTCTAAAAATTTCATTGCATGTTTATATATTTACATTTAGTCCTCGGACTGTTGTTACTTAACTTACAGTGCCTTAGAGCAAGGGTGAGGTTTTGTGAATACATCGGTTTCCTGCAAGAAAAATAGCCTTGGAGGCAGAATATTATAAAAGGGAAGAAAATACTGCAGTAGCACATGAAAAGAGTGGTGCATACCTTTAGTTAATGTAATGAGTCCAAGCCAATAAACAAGTCGAACCCTTTCCAAGGAGACCAGGCAAGCTGCCTATTGGAGACAGAAAGTGACAACACACCAGATGGGTGTTGCATGGGTAGTATCACACACACACTGCTCTGAAATAATGTTGCCCCTGAGCTCAGCTTGGCAACTTCCATCCACTTACCTACCTTAAACAACCCATGGACAAACAACATGCCAACTGTGCAACACACAGTGAGCAACCTCAGACAGGGAAAAAGACTTCAGGTAAAATCACAGAATCATGGAATAATGGAATCATAGAATGGTAGGTGTTGGAAGGGACCTCTGGAGATCCAACCCCCATGGGGAAATTGTTGTGTTCCAGCTTGTGACCATAAATCTGTGTAACCATTGCAGGCCTTGAAGTCAGTGCAAGCCCTGTAAGGCTAGTTTCAGCACGCATTCAGAATAGACTGTGAGCAGATCCATTCAGTGTTGTGACAAATGACTTCAAGTTATCTTAAAGTTACAGCTTCAAGTTATTCAAGTTATTTGGTAGTTTATTAGTGACTGCATGTGAAAGGAGTTGGGGTAGAAGGATTTTTTAATCCTTCTTGGTGAGCTCCTTCCATCTTCATAATAAGGATATATTTCACCTGACATAATAATATGAAACCAAAAAGGAGAAGAACTCAACAAACTAGAATGTAAAACAGAAAACTGTATATGCATAGGGATAATGTGATCTGTACTGAAATGTAGAGTTCAGCATTTTCAAGATGCTTGGCTGGTGACATCTACAGATCAATACTGCTGAAGCAACTGATGAGTTTGAAGACACACCTTTATAATATTATTCTTATATAATGTGATACTGCATGAGATGACATATACGTTCATCTAGTTATCTGTCGTATATCTTTTTTTTTCCTTTGCTTTAGGTTTTTTCTCCAATCATTATATCACTGATTGATGTAATTCAGAATTCACCCAACTACTTGTAGCCATTGCAGGATTTGCTTTCCTTTATAAGGAAGAGGCTAAATAATTGTAAAAACAAAGAGAAGAACCAGGCAAGCTATCCATTTGCCCAAGGAAATAGGTTGCTTTACATGGATTCTGAGCTCCTGAACTTAAAAAGTAGGTAAATGGGCACAGCAGTTTCCTGTCTCTCTGTTAAAACATTGCAGTAATGAGAACCCATTTTGAGAAAGCAAGATGGAGAAAAGTGCTTCTTTTTCCAAAGTGGCTGTTATCTTTTTCTATGTGCTGGATATCTTAAAGAGATACCAGCAATCAGTATCTCTGCTTGGATGTCATAAGAACAGAAAATGTCTCAGACCTAACTGACATTAATTTAGCCTCGATTTTTCTTTCTGTAATAGCAAAATAGGCTTCTCTTAACACAGACCATACAGGGTACGTGAAAGATGTGTTGATTAAGGCTTTTCCACTTGGTTTCTGAGTAAATTACTAGCTAAGAAAGTCAAACTGACTCTTTCCCACTTACAGTAAGTGTGGGAAAGAAAAGAAAGCAACAGTCTCATTTCCTAGAGCACTGAAGTGTACAGACTTTGAGATATGTTTTCTGTTTTGTTTTCTTTTTGCTTACTCAGCCCCATGAAGATACTCTGTCAAGCATACACAATCACCAAACTGCTCTGTTCAAACCTGTAACTAGTGCTGAAGTTGAAAAATTTTAACAAATTATAAGAAGACAAAAATAATTTGACCTAAGTTTAAGCAGCCTCACAGTTAATATGTCAACTCCAAAGTGTACAACACAGTTACACCATTACTAAGTCTTGGGAAACCTTAGGCTCTCAGTTACCACAAGAACTAGTAGCTCCCCATCCTTTCAGGATTTAAGGAAGATTTGTGTATTCTCTGGGAGTGTTCTGTCAAAGCCTTAGATTGTGTGGCTGGTATCAATGTATACTGATTATTTGTTTTGGCTTCTTTAAAGAGAATTACTTTTCAGTAATTTGAAAGTAAAATGCATCGTAAGTCTGGTGACTTCAGAGCAAGTACTCTGGGTCGTTAAATGCTGAAATGTTGTGACTACCATGAAAGTACTCAGAACTTCAAAAAGTACTTCATTATGCTGCAGATGAGGAAATAATTTTACCTCGTTGCTTTGGTTCTGTATATCTTTGGTTTAAATGTCTAGGAAATCTTAAAATAGGAAATAAAGAGTCAGGGGTTAACCTCATGATGCAATTAAAGTTGCAATCTTTGAGTATGCCCTTTGAGTTCAAATGTTTCTGTAAGTTAAAGTGGAAATAATTTAATATGAACTTATATATTTGGGTATATTCTGATGGTATGAATTCCAAAATGTGTTCATTAGCTTTAGAGCCGAGTTACCTTAATATAAGAGGTTTTGAGCTATAAGAAAAATAAGCAGCTTTTGAGTTAATGGACTCAATGTAGAAGCCAATCATTGTAATGCCATGTTGTTTGAAGCTGTGTCTCAAATTTTCGGAGAAGATTGCAGTTAATGACATGTTAAGATAGGTTTCAGTTCTTGGAGGACTTGAAGCAAGTATTAGTTTAGTAATGTCAGAAAGTCCAAAGATAATTACATGCTAAGTAAGAGAGGAGTGCTTAGAGAAGGTCTTGTCTTTGGATTTACAGCTTTGTATTATTAGTTTTCTGCTGTTGCAGCTATCTTGTCTACTCCCTGGTAACCTGACCCCAGGGCCTAGAAGTCTCACTAGTTATGGAAGATGCTGTCAGATCACACCACATCCTTCCCTGTAAACATTTTTTGAGCCTATGAAAGACCAAAATCTCACTTCTACTAATGCAGAGTTTGAGCCTGCACTGCTGCATTCGTCTCTTTCTAGCCTCAAAAGCACAGGCCACAGTTGTACTTCAGTGAGCAAGAAAAATGTGTGTATTGTACACATGTGCTCTCTTGTCATATATATAATAAAGTAAAAGAGAAGATAAATCTAAGACTACAATAACGGTGAGGTCTGGGGTTGGAAATGAATCTAATTTCCCCCTCTGACATGACAGGCAGGTGAAAAAACAGATATGATTTTTTATACCCCAGTCCACACTGGATAGGAATAATAAAGTGGTGTAGGCACATGGGCATCCATGGGTGGGCTTGTGCAATGTTCAGCCAGGAGATGGCAGATGACCCAGCGGTGCCCTGAAAGAGACCTAACAGAACAATGAGGACATAGCCAGAGAGTCCTCTGAGAAGACATATTCCCAGACTGCGTTCCTTGTCCTGACCCCAGCTGAGATTGGGCACAGTGCACAGACTTGTTTCTTCTTGTACCTGTCTCCCCCATCCATACACACTTTCACTATATTCTCAGCTGGCTTCCTTACCTCATGAGTAATTTTAAACCCCTCTTTCTCTGTATGCCCACACACACTACACTATTTTATTTGTACCTTGGAATAAAGAAAGCAGAAGAGAACTTGCTCAGGAGCTGCTCAGCTCACAACTGCTGGTTGTAAACATAATCACGTAATACTGTGGGGAGGATTGTGAGGACAGCTGCCCCTTCTGCATGGTGTCATGAGATGAGGGTGGGTGGGCTAGCTAAGGCATACCACTGTCCTGCTCTGCAACAGATGCTGTGCCAGTGTTACCTAGTCCCAAGCCAAGCATGCATGCTTGAGTGTGTGGGAAGGGAGGAAAGGGACTTCCACCTGTACCTTCTCAGAATCTACCACAGCTACTCAAGGTCAGCAATATGCTATGGCCAGGCAGGGCTTTTTTCCCTAGGGATGTGTGATTACAATCCCAACTGCTGGATATATAGTCTTGACTTTCCACTCCATTTTACATGAATAAGTGGTCACCTTCCAGAGTAATTCATTCAGCTGATTAGTACTTCAGGCTTGTGTTTGCAGCCCACACAACATGGACACAGTCCCACTGAACAAACATGAGGTCTTTTAACACAGAACAGCTGAAAAATGTGCAAAATACACATTGTCTTCATCAGAAAGAGAAAAAAAAAATCTATGATCTATGGATTTTTTGAATAGATTTAGATCTACAGATTACCATTTCTTTTCATCTTAATTTCATTCTGGTTTTCTTTTCCATTGAGTTTCTGTCCAATTTTTTTCATTTAATTTTTTGCTCCACTTCTTTCCCTGCCAAGTCTCCAAACATAGCTCATTTCAACTCATTCTTATGCTGTTCTCTCATGCACTACCTGTTTCCTATTAACTTCACTTCTTAGCTAACTGTGGTTTTTCTACCACTCAACAAGGTCATAGAACCATAGAATCATAGAATGTTTAGGTCTGGAAGGGACCTCCAAAGGTCATCTAGTTCAACCCCCCCTGCAGTAAGGAGGGACACCCTCATCTAGACTAGGCTGCTAGGAGCCTTTTCCATCCTCACCTTGAATATATCAAGGATGGTGTCATAAGACTTCTGTCAGACCTTTTTTCCTTCTTCCAGTGGCCATCCATTTTCCTAGCCTTCATATTACTTTCCTTTTTCTTCCTCATAAAGGAGCACCATTCAGCGTACCCCGCTGATATGGATTGAGTTGATACTTGGTTATTGAGCTATGGACCTAAGGCACTCCGTAAATGATGATGCCAATAGCATTTCTTTGTTTGACATTAGCTATGATTGACTTACTTCATCAAACTAGTCTAATGAGCTGCCTTGATCTGGGAAAGTAAAGAAGCTTCCTGATCTATAAAGAAGCTTCCTGATCTATTGCACCCTTCTGATTATTATGATGCCTGTCCTTTGGAGAGTGGGCTAGAGACTGTGAGAGGTGTTGTGCCATCCCCATTGCTACCTCCGGGTTGGTACAAATCAGGAGCTTCTCAAGCACTGCAAACTCAAATGCCTGTACACGAATGCACGCAGCATGGGGAACAAACAGGATGAACTAGAGATCTGTGTGCGGTCTCAGGACCATGATCTTATTGCAATCACTGAGACATGTTTGGACAGCTCACATGACTGGAACACTGTCATGGATGGCTATGTCCTTTTCAGGAAGGATAGGCTGGCAAGACGAGG
>JAOEGS010011299.1:52582-64781 GCA_025447755.1 Corythornis vintsioides | reverse complement strand
TTGGTCTAGGTGATCCTGCTCGGGCAGGGGGGTTGGACTAGATGATCTTCTAGGTCCCTTCCAACCCCTAATATTTAATATCTATGAATCTATGGTGTTTGGGCAGAGAATGTTTTCAGAGGCAGGTCGCCCAGCAGCTGAGAGCAGTCTCAGCTGGATTTGCCCCCAGATGCAAGGAAGCCTTGGACAGATCATTCATTGTGCAGCCCAGTGCAGCCAAGACAAGGCCAGGAGCTGTGCAGAGCAAAAATAAAAAAGTCACCGGGACTCCCCATATCATATATATATCAGCCAGCAACGGCTCCACCGGGAACAAAGGTATTCAAGCATTGGAAAGAGAGTGCTTAGCAGTAAAATAGGTCCTGGAAGCCCTCGGGCACTATTTACTGGGGAATGAATCTACCTTGGTGACTGATTGCAGCCTTTTAACCTGGATAAATCAGATGACAGATAGGAGTGTCTCCCAGGTAGCCTGCCAGCAGGTGCCTCCATTACAGCTCCATCCATTTCAGCCAGCTTTGTCACCCACTAGGGAACATGTCCCCTGCTATGTGGGATGAACCCTGTGGAGAGATCAGTGGACAGAGGCGCCTGACAGTTTTTGGAGCACTTCTGCTCTTCTCTTTATGGCAGGGAAGGTGAGGGAGCCATTGCCAGTTCAAGATGAGGCAGAAGCAGCTCCAATGCACAGTACTCAGTCCTGTCCTTCTCTAAAACCCCACAGCATCCCACATCCCAGTACCAGAGCACTACTGCGAGGTGGGAAAAGAACAAGCAATAACCCCCAGCACAGATTTCTGGGGTACACCAGCCCAGCATGCTCGTCTCATCTGCGGAGAACATTTTACAGGCTGCTTACAGCAGAATCCCTTTCAGTCTCTGGATGAGGCCATCTGACACCTGAGAGACAGCAGAGACAGAGCTACCCCCAAAGCTACTCAGACTGCAGGGATGGCCACCAGCTGGGAAAGAAGCTTGATTTATATGAGGACACTTACAAGCTGCAAGTATTTGCAGGCTGTGAACGTGCAGCCTCTGCCACTCTCATTCTGAGAGATGCCTCATCTGCCACCCACCACTACATCCTAAACAGGAGGGTTCAAATGCTAGCTTTTGCTGCAGGGACAGAGTCTCCCTTCTCCTTGTGGGCGTCTCCACTAAAGCAATAGGGAACAGTGTTCATGCTGCACAGCAGCTCCATGAACGTGGGAGCTGCTGGCTATACACTTTCAGGCTGACAGTACTCAGGGCTGGCTTTGTGAGCACCCATCCTGCCAGGACAGCCATGGCCCAGCCCATGGCAGTAAAGCACTGGCACAGGTTAACAGCAGCGGCATCCTGCCCCATGCAGTCTGTCACCCCTTGTGCACAACAAGAGACCTGTAGCACAAATCAGGATGTTGCCACTCCTTTCTCTTTACCTGACTGGCTTTCTTCTTTGGGCACTCAACACTTGGAGTTGATCAAGACACCTCCCTTGATGTCCACAGCTTCAGACAATATCCACATCTGCTCTCTACAAAGTTTAGGCACCATTGATTAGGCACCCATTTCCAGTCCTAAATCCTTTTATTGCTGCTTCAGACACCCTTTAGGAGGATCACAATAACTCAACATTCACTCTGCAGCTCTCCTGACACTGCAAGCAGCGCTGCTCAGAAACAGGGATTTGCACAGCCACTTGAGCAATTAGTAATTAATGCATTCCTTTACCTGGCAAAAAGAAAAATCAGTCCCTTCCACCCTGAAGCTTGTCCACAGGCCCTTTTCTGGAACAGAGCAGCTAGGAACACTACCTCCTTCCTTCTCCCACTTTATAGATTTTAGGGAGAAAACAAGAGGTACAAACAGGTGTTGTTACATCTTAGAACCCAATCCCTTGCTCTGTCCTCTCCCCAGCACTACTCCCACCCAAAGCCAGCTGCTGATGTTCAAGAAAATTAATTACCCATCTGAGATAGTAACCTTAATCAAAGACTGGGCGAGGAGGAATTAAAGGAACAGGGGTTTGGTTCTGGAGCTTGGGGTTAGGGAACCTCACAGTTCTCTAAGCCACTACTGTCCCCAAACAAGACATGTATACTGAAGTCTTTGGTGGCACAGAAAAGGGGAAGGGTGTGAGTGAATTGAGCTATGGCTTTGTACATTGGATCAGAAGGGCCTAGAAAGAGCACTTCCGTTTTGTTTTTTTTTTCTCTCTGTGTGATTTGGCATAGCAGTTTCTGGAGGGAGAATGGGAAACAAAATATAAATGACACACATAATTTGCATTCCTTCATATGAAAGCGCTCTTACCCAAGCCATCCCAGTGACAGATCCAGACAGAGGTGTGCAGAGCAGGCATGGGGCTTTTGCTGGGGCAGGATGCAGAGCAAAGTATGTCATACTGGGCAGAGTGGTGCCTCAGTTACACCAGAATATGCACAGTGAAGCTCGGTCTGCTGGAAATCACCAAAATCAGTAAGGAGCCCTCTCTAGATGGTTTAAACTCATCAGCCTGCAGCTCTAGAGATGCCAAAATGAGTCAGGGTTATTCCCTAAAAGGCTGCAAAAGCGGGTTCTCCTCTGCAGTAGCCTTTAGTGACATTGGTAGTGCTGGGACCCAGAAGAGGGTCTGATCCAGCAAGTTGCTTTTCAGAGGGAAAATCCAGGCAATTCCCTGGGTCAACCCTGCTTCGTGTAGGGGTTGAATCAGGTACCTGATCCCTCTAGATACTACTGTTTTTTGTTTTTTTTTTTTGGGGTTGTTTTCATACGGATGGCTTCCCTGGTCTGGCCTCCTTGCATCCCTGGAGACAGCTGAACTGATCGGGGTTAGACAAACAGCTTGGCTGAGCGGCAGGGGTGAGCTGCCCCGGGGCAGGATTAATCCTGGCTTGACATATTTCCCACACACCAGAGCCTCCAAGCAGGGATGGGGATGCTCCAGGGAGCCAGGCAGAGGCTGGAGGGTTTCAGGAACCAAGACCCATCTTCACCCAGCCACGAGCCGCATTGTGTCCCTGCCCTGCTCCAGGTGCATGATGTAGACGGGGCAAGAAGCTGGCAATTGCCTGTTTGTCCAGCCAGATTTGTCTGTCCAGTCATGTTCCACATATCCAGGAGGGTCAAAGAGAGATGAAGGTATGTGTGTGAGGACTGGAGAGTACCCGGGATCCACCCAGAGCCTGACCTCCCCCCTTCATCAGAGATTGCACCCTGGAAACCATATTCAGCTATCATTAGCATGCAAAGACTGTGATCCGAGAGAGGGAGAGAAAGAGAGAGGGAGGGAGGGTGGGGGGGAGAGGGAAGGGAGAGAGTAAGAGAGAAAAAGCCAGTTGTTTTATTCATGGCTGGTGATATTATAGACTGAGTGAAAATCACATTATCGTAATGGGAAAGTTAGAGTTGCCGTGATGATGCCCTGAAGCTTGTGTGCTGATTGGGGTGTGATTGCTATCTGTATTTATATGTAGAAAGCAAAGTTCACTGCCAGTTCAAGATGGTGGAGCCTGCTTCTTCATGCTACATAATTCTTCAGTAGGGAGAAACTAAGAGCAGACAGGGTGGCTGAGCAGGAGTGGGGGGCTCCTAGAGTGTGGGGCCACAGGCAGCAACGCTGTGTGCTGTGAGCAGGGTGGGGGGGCCAGTGGGTGAGTGCTCCAAGGTATGACTGTGTGTGTCAGGCTTACAGCCCTGGTTGTTGGTCATGCCAGGAGAAATTGAGTCATGGTTCCAGTTTTGGGGGTACAGTGTGATGGAGGGTGCAGAGCAGTGAGAGGAATGCAAATGCTGCCATGCTGTTTTGAGGGCTGAGGTAGGCTGCAAGGGGTCCTGGGCACATGAGTTAATGATGCCTGCTGGTATTTTCTGTGGGATGGGTTGTCAGTGTGACAGCCTACAGACCCTGCATGTCCCATCCACCATCCAATTTTCCCCCTTGGTCCCCAAAGACTTCTTGGGGGGGAAGAGCAGTGTTAGACCTTCCTGCTCCAAACTGTGGCCCCGGCTGCTGCACCTGGGAAGACACTGGGTTTCTGTGCAGCAGCAGGTAGTGGGGACAGGTAGATCCATCTGCAGATAAGGATCATGCTCTAGGAGCTCTTAAATCTCCAAACACACTCCTCCTCTGCTACCACTAGCACTCATGTCTGGTTGCTGCAGGCCCTGTCCCCCACCCTACCCCAGTCACCCTGGAGAGCCTGTAAGTACAAGAGCACACTCCAGACCAGGAGCTGCTATCCCTCAAACATCAGCACTGGGGAAACATACTCCTACTGCACAAGAACATGTCATGGCCACCAGCTCTCCCAGGCACTAGCACAGAGGAGATCCAGGGGTGGGAAGTTGCTGCTCTGCTTGGGACTCAAGGAAGTGCCCTGATGCTGCAGCACAAGGGGAGTTTCACTCACCAGTCTGGGTTTTTAGATACCAAAGTGACACACATTAAAAAGATAGACAATTAACTGTGCATCTGTCAGCAGTAATGCTGAGGTTATACTGGCATCCAGGCGTCCTCGCCTCCTCCTCCCAATGACACACCTTCCAGCAGGCTCCTGCATCTGCAGAGATGTGCTGGAATTCAAGGAGTGCATTTACCTTCTGTTTCTGGGTTCTGAGAGAATAACAAAAATCCCAGTTTGACAGAAGCAAAGGACTAGTTATTAAACCACAAAAGAGGGAAATAAAAATAGCCAGTGTTGCAGAGGGAAAATGAGACAGATATTGGAGAAGTGGGAAGAGCAGAGGAATAGGCTAAATCCTCTTATTTCTTCACCGATTTTCAGTATGGTTTTTAGTAATCCACAAAATATGCTCCACTCCCACTGGAGAGCCTTCTCCTTAGTCAGCTTGGCTACCTCCTCTCATCTTGCTGTTGCATTTCCCTTTTGACATTCCATGAGGCCCTGAAGAACTGTGATGAGACCTTCTTGTACATTTTCAGACTTCTCACCCTTTGGTGTGATGTACAGTCATTTGCAAGCACACTATGGGTGTACAAAATGTTCTTCCATTGATGATTCTGTCATACCCCCATTTTGCACCAATGCAAGTAATGGCACAAGGTGCGAGGCTCAAAGCAGTGACTCCCACAGATCTGCTCTCACAGTTGGGGCAGAACAGAGCCTGGAAAGAGAAAGACAGAGGCCAGACTGTGTCCAGCCTGTGTGGAGAGCTGCTGCAGAGCAGAGGGACAGGGCGCTGGAGTATGCTCCACAGGGACTGCTCAGACTCAAGGTCAGAGGAAAGGACAAGTTTCCCTTTTCCAGGCAGAGCTCAGCCCTGGTCCTTCCAAGGACACATGGTAGCAGAGCCAGCTCCTGGGTGCCAAACCCCCTGTGCCCTCAGCACACCAGATGGATGCTCATGTTCCCGAAAGAGCAGCCGTTACCTTGCCCGCCTCCCTCCTGCTGAGGAAGTCAAATGTGGCTCTAAACTGTGACATGCTGCAGAACAGAAATTGTATCTGACCCCACCTGTCCCCTCCACCAGCCGGTACAGTGAGGCTGCCAGGCAGGACACCCTGCATATTGGACATGAGGTAGACTGGGACCGAAGGACAATGAACTGATATGGGCAGAAGGCAGCTAGAGACTGCCTGCATACAATCAGAAATGGGAGAACATGAAAGTAACTGACTGGGCTTGAAGGCAGAAGAAGAGGTGTCTGTGGGACAACATGGAGCTGAGGTCAGGGACAAAAGAGGCAGAGTGAGAGTCAGACCATAGGCACAGAGAGCTGGGGAGCACCCTGGGGGAAAAAGCAGCCTAGAAAATGCAACCTTGTGACTGCCTGTGCTGACAAGCAGTGGGAACTGTCTAAACAGCTGGTCATGAGCCGCAGCATCAGACTACCATGTGCTAGATCCCCATTCTTGGGCAGGGCAGCCTGAGACAAACCCTGGGCTGAACCCTTTCATCTTTCCCCAGCCACAGGAAAGACTGTGACGGGGCACAAGGGGAAAGGAGCTGCTCTGAGCTGCCTTTGTGCCACTCAGACTCTGCCATGGCCACAGCCCACCCATCTCCTTCCTCAGAAGCCTATGTGCAGTCATTTGACTTAGTGAATGTAAGGATGTGGAACACAGACATGCTCCCTGCACACATGCACCTGTCAGTGAGGTGAATGGGCACACACACATGCATGCCAGAGGAAGAAGTCCTCACTCCAAAAACCTGATTTCCCAATCTTGACCTCCCCTGGTGCTTAAGATCATCCCTGCTCATCTCTGTTTCTGGTGCTTGAAGAAAGTAAAGAGAACAAGCAGACACAGACTTTAGCGAACACCTACATGAAACAGGTTTCTTCCTGCAAAGCCCACAAAGGGCTGTGCTGCACACAGGTACACACTGTCATCCCAAAACACCCACAGGAGATTGTTACAGGTCGACATCAAACATCTTGGCCCAAACCTATGTGGAGTTTGCTCTGTGTACAGAGACACAGACGCTGTCAATCCACATGTGAACTGGGTGGTGGGAGCATGGAAGACCCAGGCTGCACACTCTGTGGTCGTCAAAAAGGTATGAAAGTCTGGATATTGCCATATGCACATTGGTATATGCACCCACACAGATGCACAGGTGTTTTGTTACCACAGATGCCCAAACCAGGATGCTTGTGCCTCCCTTCTTCCTGTGACATTGCCTCCTTCCTGTCCCTAACTTACCCGTTTTTCACAGTTTAACCAGAATCAGCAACTTCTGTCACCTGCTGCTACCTGGTGCGTCCCTTCCCACACTTCTGTTTGAACCCACAGATGTGTGATTAAACACGGCAAGCGTTAGTGTCAAAGAACCGCTGTGCACTCCCCGTATGGCTGATGAGTGTGCAGCTGGAGCAGAGCTCCCTGGGGTACCCTGCTGCTCACTCAACACGCGCCAGGTCGGGGGGAGGAAGGTGTCGACATGGCAGGGAGGGTATTTAAGCATTAAGCCATTTCTTTTCCCTATAAGGATCCAGAAACTGCAGCTTTGCCTGCCTGCATGTGTCTGGCTGACACTCTGATGTGGAGACTGGAAAACCTTTCCTTTGTAGGAGAGCAGAAGAGGACAGGGAATGGGCAAATGTTAAGGGAAAGGAGAACACTGTGTACAAAATAGCAGAGGAAGCAGCTTGTGTTTTATCCCAGCCTTGCAACACAAAATTCAAGGGGAACTGAACAGAGCACATGGATAAGACACAAGGAACTTGACTCTCTACCTCACCACCATGTGATGATGCCAATACCAGACCAGAACATACCAGCCTTTATGTTTCCAAAGGGAATGAAAACCTTACAGGCTCCATTATGTAGATCACCACTCTAGTTCCTCTCAGAATGTGTTCCCTGAATCCTGGGGGGTTGGGGATCCAGAGGATGTCCCTGGTTTTTGTAGCTTGCCACCCAGGAGCAGCCAGGCTGGCTCAAATGTGACCTGTGCTGCAGAAGGGAGAGGTAAAGGGAAAGGTGCCTTGTAACAAAGCACTAGAAAAAGACTGTCAGTTATTTGGACAAACAGAGCACATAATGAGCTCAGAGTAGGGCACCTGGGTCCCTTTTCCAAGCTCATCAGTGTGAAGCATTTTGGGTCAGATTTAAGAGGCCAACAAGAGGCATTTGAGGACAGAACCCAGCAAAAGGAAAGATTTCACATTTGCCTAAAATGAAGTACTCTCAGGTTTCTTGCGAGGCTCATCCAAGGTGCAGAAACAAAGGGACCCACTTGTGTAATGCAACAAAAAACTCCTCTTGCATCACAGGACTGATATGCTGTTTTCTCACCAGCTCCTGCCACAGTCCCTACCACCAGACCCTACTCAGCTTTTCCACTGCCCTCCCAAACCAGACACAGCACCCAGGCAGCCTCCCAGTGATGCAGAGGCAGGATAACCACCTGGGCCATGATAACCACCCAGGTCAGGATGCTGTCCACCTCATTACTGATAAAAAAGACAGCTGTAAAAATGCTGACAATGCTGAGGAGCAGTGTGGGACATAGCAGTCTGCCAGGCTGGAGAGCTAGCAGTTCCACCCTCCTTCAAAGGACATGGAGTCTGGGTATTGCTGACTCTCTTATTAGCTCTCCCAGCTCCTCCTTCCCTGGGGGACCCCATAAAGACACCCATGGGCATGAACCCATCTGGTCCCAGCACTGCAGCTGCCAACTCTTTGCTCCTCTCCTTCTTGCCCATTTCCCTGTGAACACCCCTTATTTCTCCCGTCCTTCCTTCTCACCACTGGGTATCTCATGTCAGCCCACATTCAGCTGCTTGCCTCTGCTTCACACTCTGCTCTGTTTGTTTCAGGTCTTGCTGACCTTACCACCAGTCTCTTTGCTTCCCCTCATCCTGATGTAATGGGGAGCACATTGAGTGCCATGTTCCTCTCTGAGCAGGTCCCACACCATGGTAATGCTGCTCTGGCTGTACTGCTGTGTGCAAATGATTAACATGTAAAGGGCAACTAGAGGGCCTGTAAAACCATGAAGCATCATTCCTGAGCAATTAGTACTGATAAAAATTGACATTGTGTTCTGCAGCTGGTTTCCCCTGTGCAATGCCTTGTGCCAACAATTACTGCAGGCAGGAAGAGGGAGATAAAGGGATGAATGGGTGGTTCATGGAAGAACCATGGATGGAGGGATGGATGAAGGGCAGCCCAGATGGATGGTGGGTCCAGTCAAGATTCCAGTATAAATTCCCAAATTGCTCATATTAATTTATTTAACCATCTGCTGAAGTGAAACCAAACACCCCAAACTCTTCTTTGTGCACAGTTTTCCCACTTTCTGACAAAAATTTGATGCTATTCTGTTGTTGTCTTGCTCTCTAATCTCTGAAGTGCTGTAGCAAAGTAGCCAGCATTAACATCCTTCCTGCAAATGCATTGTCCCTTCAGGGCCACATAGAGGATACTCCTAAGTATTTTCCTCTGTTCCATCTGTGACACTGTGTAGTCTGATTAGCCACCAAGACCTTTGCACTGATCTTCTTCACCTTGAAAGAGGCATGAATATATAAGGACTTGGGGATACAAAGAAGGTTGTTAGTCTGTCTCCCTCAAACACCATATGCTTCGTACACCTTCAAAAATTCTGTAGAGCTATGGGTTGTGATCCAATTTTCCTCCACTGGTCTGCAGCATGGCTAGAGTTACACAGATCATGGGCAGAAGGCAGCAGCAATCCCTCACTCTACTAGATTTCAATCCCCTGATTCTCCATGTCTCAAATCTGCTGCCCACTGCAGGAGCCAAGGTGGTCAGAGGGCATGCAGAGATGCTGGAATGGTGGTGCTTTCCATGCCATGAGTAGTTTTGGGACAAGCAACAAGGTGTTATTTGTATGGAGTCAGTGAAGACTCTTCTCAATGTCAGGACAAGAGGCAATGGGAGCAAGTTGGAGTACAAGAGGTTTAGGGTCAACACAAGGAAAAACCTTTTCACAGTGAGGATGACAGAGCTCTGGAACAGGCTGCCCAGGGGGGTTGTGGAGTCTCCTTCTCTGGAGACACTCAAGACCCGCCTGGATGTGTTCCTGTGAGAATTGGTCTAGGTGATCCTGCTCTGGTAGGGGCGTTGGACTAGATGATCTTCTAGGTCCCTTCCAACCCCTAACATTCTGTGATTCTATGAGTTGTAGCTTTATTTTCCTCATGAGACGAGAGACAAGAGAGCTGGTGACTGATGACCTAGCAGGGAATGGCAAAGAGTTGCTTATGAGCTCTGCATGTCTACATCAAATGCTGATGGACCCGAGTGACCTTTCGGACAAACCATTTCTTAAAGTAAACTGAGCCCTTTGCAGAAATTTTTCACTTCAGTAGAAACCCCTTTGTTATTTATTTATAATTCTGCAAAGACCTCATATCCAATTTGGGTCTCAGCAAAGTAAAATAAACAAAAAAATATAATCAAGGGTTTGTTCTGATTTTTTGAAAATTGGAATTTAACAAAAATTGTCGGCAGTGTGCTAGCTGATGAACCACATGGGTCAGCAATGTGAAAACCCTGCAGGCTTGCCCCACTTTTGCTCCTCATGCCAGATGTGCTCCCCAGGACAAATCTCAGCTGCTTGCTCAGGTTGTTTATGGGTCTGGGCTGTGTTGTGCCATTGCCTGGATGAGAACACCCCATTTGCTAATGCTTTTGGTTCTCCAGAAGCCCCTTCTCTATCATCATGCAAGCTATCATCATGTCCTCAGTGAGTCATCATTAGGCTAAGCTCTTGCAGTTAGCTCCTTTAATCTTTAAATATTTCCCTTTACATCTCTGCTTGTTTTCATGGCTTTTCCTGAATGTCTTCCAATCATACCAGCAGCTTTTGGGTCATAGGTCTGGAAATGACCCTTGGACCTACTTGGACCATAGGCAGAGCTGTTCAGGATGTTCACAGGCTGATCCTTCTCTCTGCATGTCTGTGTTCAGTCCCAAACCATATCAGCATTTTTCCTGTGGCAACCTCCTCTCTAATGGCTACTCATGGCTATGCCCAAGTGTGGTGTTCCCCCTCTTCAAACCATGGTAAAATTTCATTCTGTTTATTCCTTTGAAGAAAGCCAGCCTGTTTTCCTGGAAGGTCACAGTGAAAGAGGCAGCCACTCAAATGAAAAGTGGAGCAACTGAAAATGGATCAGGATTTTTTCCCTGTATGCCAAGCCACCACTGGGTACTTTGGGTTGGGAGCTGGAATTAAGCTGATGGGCCCCATCTGTTACTTTCCCCTTTACAGATCAGCTGTGTTCTCCCAAGCTGGCCTTCATCTGCTATTTTGAACCCCAGGTCAGCCTTCCCACAGGCTCTGTCCAGCTCCCACTGGGAACGAAACTGGGTGCTAAATATTTTGGTGTCATTTCACTATCTGTTCCTGCATTTACTACCACCTACAGGCTTCAGGAATGAAGCAGCCTCCTCCCAGATCATTAGCAGCTAATTAAAAGCTGTCATAACACCAGGCATCATTGCTGGAAAACGGTAGTCCATTTTGCAGCTGGATGACAGGGTCACACTCTTGTGAAGAGTCACATTGTTCTTATTTCCCTGTGGACTTTATTGCTGACTTCAGGACTCAGGGTGGCTCCAACTCTTTTTTTTGTCTCTCCTGCAACTTTTTCTGCCCTTCTTAAAAAGGGCAATTTGTAAAATTTAAAACGGCCCTTTGAAATGAAGAATGTAGGACTGGTGAAACAAACTGTTTCCAGTTCATTTTGTCCCATTCCTATCTCCTCTGGAGAATTTACCACAGTGACATATTTTTGGATTTTAAAGCAATATTCCCATTAGAGGATTTGGTTAAGGGATGAAGTGGTCTCCCAATGCCCACAAAAAAACTTCCTTAGTATTAGATGGCAGGCAGCCAGCAATGCCAGGTGTAGCCAGGCCAGAAAGCTGTGTTTTGTAAAACAATGGCTCAAAACATCCTTTATTCTTGCATACTACGCCATTTGGGTACTGAAAGACCTATCTCGCATCAACCCTACATCCAGAAAGCTCACCAAGAAGGGAGGTGAGAATCAGAAATGGGTAATCTTGGCTTTGCTTGATTTCCATTCATTAGGAACAAAAGTTGATGGGGTCCTGTGCAAGATATTTTGGGTTTTACCTGATAGCTGTACCTTTCCTGTACCATGCTAGCCCTCCTTCTGTGGGTCTTCATACTCTATTTCTCTGCAATTTTGCTGTCAGCACAGCCACGACCCTGCCCTACAATAACATTAAGAGATGAGCCTCCGCCTACCCAAGCCTCTGCATCCCGCAAGTAGGCAAAAGTCTTGACACAGATCAGTTTGTCCTGCCCCTTCCTGTTTCCAAAGCTAAGCCCCACTGAGACCCCAGTTCATGTTGATATTGAAGCACACACTCAAACTGGGAGTGCATGATTTCTGCCACTGCTCCCAGAGGACTTCAAAGGGTCAGGAACCACATGTTTGGAACCGAACAGGTGTTAAACAAGCTGTCAGATCAGGACATCAGTCATCCTCAAGGCAGGGGGTACTGGATATATCTTGTGATAATGGACCACTTTGCTACATTTGCACAGGCCTTTGCAACAGCCAATAAATCAGGAAAAACAGCTGCTGATAGACTATGCAGAGACTTTGCCCTTCGACACAACTTTTCTGCAGAGTTAAGTGGTGATCTGGGCTGAGGGAATTTGAATCACAGAATCACAGAATGTTAGGGGTTGGAAGGGACCTAGAAGATCATCTAGTCCAACCCTCCTGCCAGAGCAGGATC
>JAOEGS010011299.1:41755-52221 GCA_025447755.1 Corythornis vintsioides | reverse complement strand
GTCCCTCCTTCCATGTTTTATATATTTCCCTCTTCAACTTAAGTTTTACCAAGAGTTCCCTGCTCAACCATGCAGGTTTCCTAACTCTCTTGCTAGATTTCCTGCTCTTTGGGATACACTGATCCTGAGCCTGGAGGAAATGGTGTTTGAATATTAGCCAGCTTGTTTGGGCCCCATTACCCTCCAGAGCCCTGTGCCATGGGACTTTTCCAAGCAGTTCCCTGAAGTTGGGCTCCTGCACACCCCAATCCCACATCAGAGGTCAGGGCATCACACCCCACATTGCAGAAGCACAGACTAAAGAACAGCTGCTGACCAGGACCTTTGGACCCATGGACCCAGACAGCTCACAAGCATGGGAAGCCCAGTCCAGCCATTGCTCTAAGAGTATTAAGCCTTCCAATGGCTAGAGCACTCATGTAGCTGGGGAGATTATACCCCCCACTGCCTCTGCTATCAGGGCTCTAAAACATTTTGTGATCTTCTGAACAAGGAGACTCAGCAGGAACTTGGTGTATGGGTCCTCAGTCTCACTCCATTGGCTGCTCCTCAACAGCCCTGTGATTTGAGATGCTCCCTTCCCTGCTTTGTTAAATGTTCCTGTCCAATTCAACCAGCAATTTACTGGGCACAGCTCCTCAGGGTATGTTCTCTTTGGGCTTTATCACCTGCTGCTATGAAGCAAAACAGAAAATAACCCCCAGCATGCAGTGAGATCCCAGGGACATGCTGTTGGAAAGACAGCAAGAAAGAGCCGATAGAGCAGGTAGCAACAGATGAAAGAATATGAAAAGCCTGAGTACAGCCTTAACACAAAGAGGAGAAAAGGAAAATGACACTGAAAGGAAGACCCAAATGAGGCAAGCCTACCAGCTTCTTGGAGCCCAGCACAGGGAGAAGGGCTAATGGTGTTCTTCATCAACATTTTGCTCCTGATCCTGGAGGCTCATCTCTGCTAATGGAGAGTGATGTGTTGGCTGAGATCCCCAAGATTACATTACCCCCATCCTGCTCTTACATGCACCAGACGTTTCAAGCCATTGCAAGCCTGGAATCCATACGTTAGGGCCTCAGCTATCACCAAGGCACTGGGGGGGCTGACAGAACACAGCTGCTAGACCAAGCATGTCCCATGGTGGCTGGTACTAGCACACTACCTTACATAGGAAATCTCTGCTAGGTTTTCCAGAGCTGGCTATCAGTTCAGAGCTGCCAAAATACTTGTTTGCAACAAAAACAGGGAAATAGAGTTTCTTTGCAGGACGAGAAGTATCACTTCCCTGTGTAGCTCCTTGGGGGGACTCAATTCAGGGCCCTCAGGTTTGAAGGTCAGCTTTTACTCCATAAAAGACCCAGCAGCACTTGCATGAGATAAAGCCACCATCAGTGAGAGAATATACTGCATTATATAAACCTTTCAGACAAGTTTATGCTGCGCTGGACTCACTTTTTTCAACCTGGGCAAGTATATCCAAGCAGGCGAGGGCATCTGTGAGCAGCTTATTTGTGCCTCTTGTGATCTTAAGCTAGGTGTGCAGAATAACTCCCAGAAAGCTCTTTCTGATCTTTGTCTTCTTCCCTGCTACTTTTCTGTCTCCATCCTCCCTCCAAAAAGAGAAAAAAAATCACCAACAAAAAAAACCCAAACACCAATCTACAACAATTTCCAAATCACTCCTGCTTCTCCAGCAACTGCAAAAAAAGTACAGCAGGAGGATTTTGCTCCACTGCTCACCCATTTTTAACAACCATGGGTTAGTGCAAGGCTTTGTTCATGGAGGGAAAAGTCTTGCTATGGTGGGGTCTGTTTGGGAACGGAGTGCTTTAGGTTTGGTAATGCTTGTTAAAGGGCATAGCCAGTCAGTCTACAACTTATCATCTCATTGTGCATGGCTCTACAGGATATGGACAAGCGTTGTCAATAATCCAGATAAAGTGGCAGGAGCACCACTACACCTGAGGCCAGTGTTTTCCATTTTTCTGTGCTGAACTTAAAGTTTATGCAGCACAAAGCCAAATATGGAGGTGCAACTGGGCCAAGGAGCCCATGTGATGAGCTGCCAAGAAGAGAGAAAGTAACAGGCTACACTGTATATCAGAGGGACTGTTTGTCTAACATTTACAGATGATCACATCTAGCATATTAATTTCAGTGTGAGATCCTAGAAAACCATTCAAGACCTCAGCATCTACCTATATTTTGGGTAGACTCTGGCCCTTATTTTTCCATGTCTCAAGTAGCACGATATATGTCTTCCATTTTTAGATTTGATCCTGCCAATACAACTAATCCCATTTATCTCTTTCAGTCATCCATCCACAAGCAGCCAAATGTCACCCCTTTATCTGTCCATTCCCACACAGTATTTCTCTCTTCGAAGTCACAAGTCCCTCTTTATCTACCTGTTTGCCCACCAAAGGAAACAAAAGACAGTGTTTCGTTAGGATGGCATCAGCTGGCAAAACTCAATGGCATCCTGTCTGGTTGCTGGTCCTCACAGAAGGAAAAGCAGTGACATGGAATTAATAAGAGGCAAGTCCTATGAAACAGTTAATAATTAAAACTAAGCAGAATTAAAATTTGGGGAAGATAAAAGGTGATAAATGCCTCTTCACCAAACTTCTCCTCTTAGCCTCTTGCTGAACCCAATTACCCTAACTTAAATGAATGTGCTGTAATATGACAGATTTTTGTCTTTGATTAAGGACTTTTAGCCTCTTACAGGTGATGCACACTATAACTCATCGTAAAGATGGCTGCATTTTATAACCAATAAGTTGCATGGAGTTTAGGGGTTTTTCTTTCCCCTTTCTCCCACTTCTTCTCTGTTTTCTTGCTCTCCAGTTCAGACCAAACTGGGTTTAACTAGGCCTGAATAATTTAATAGAGTCATTATGCTCCTGTGTTTTTCCCTTACTGTCAACTGTAAAATCCATACAGTAGCTTCGGGAAATGGGGCTAATTTGAATTGATAATAGGAGACTCTGGAAAAAGTCATCTATTGCCGTGCAATGGTGGAGCAGATGCATGCTAAATCTTGTATAATGAAAGAATATGCTGGTGTCAATTATGTAAGAAAACGACTTTACAGTGGTTTGAGGCAATGGGTTAGCATTCTGCTTGATATTATCACATAAAGAAACACCCATCAAAACTTCTCATAAATATGGAACGGCAAGTAAGATTACATTATAAATTTGAATGTTATGAATGTGTATGAGAGAGACAGATCAAAGCAGGATACCCACCTCTCATAACTGGAAGTAAAAAAAGAACCATATTTCAAGATTTTTACAACAGCATCATCAGGAGAGTGGACTAGGAGAGAAGCTAGGCCTGTGTCCCTCCCCTGCCTGCCCCAGAGCCACTATCACAGCATTTGCTAATGAAAATACCTCTGCCAGGCACCAGTCTCTTAGTCATGAGTCTGAAACAGCAATTTGTCATCAGGCAAGGTGGCTAGGAAGGTGATGATGAAGCTGTAGGTGTAAGGGTGGCTTTTACTTCAAGAGATGTTTGCACAAGAATCTAAACTTCATATCAGGCACTAAGCTCAGAGGAAGCACCACTTTCAGCTTTCCGGATTTGCTGCTGCCTGGAAACTTGTTTTTTGGAGAGGAGTGTTATGGAGGACAGTCACAGTTCCAGTTGCCATCAGCCAAAACCAATACCAGCAGCTGGAGAGGACAGCACATTTCTGAGCCTGTGTCTGACCACAGAAGTCTGCAGCAGATCCTGTTAGGCAGTTCACAGGGGAAGGGTCTGTTCCCTCAAAGGGGAGAGCAGTAGCAGCTCAGAGCATGGTGAGGTGGAGTGAAACAGAAAGGATTAGCAGATAGAGGGGATTTGCTTCAGAGCAGATTCCCAGCACGTGCTGGAGGGAGGAGGTGCTTGAGGCAAGGGAATTCCAGGGCACAGAGTCAATGATCCACATAACTAAATTCAATTCCTCATAAAACACGAGCTGCACAGGGCATAGAGGATAAAAGGGACGTCTGGCTTAAGCCAATAGTAGGGACCAGGGGAGCTACGTGGCCAGTCACACAGCTCACGTCTAGCCTGAGGCAAAGCAGGTCACCCAGCACAAACCTGCTGAGCTTGCACTGCCTGCTCTAAATCCTCTTGAGATCTGAACACCACCAGAACCACTCACATCGAAGGGCCTCCAGCAGAGCTGTCGGTTAGCCCATCTCCAGGGCTGGACAGAAACTGGACCAGGTCCAGGCTCCTTATGCCCAGCTGATGGCTGAATCCTGTCAGTTTGCTCTCCTCAGGCTCCAGCTGGCTGGCTGGCTGCAGCCTGAACCCATCAGGCTCTGTCAGCATGGGGCACTCAAGTCCCCGACACAAATGGGAGGCATGTGTGATACATCAATTCACAGCCATTCCCTCATGCTCTCCCAGATGTTGCTGCCCTCCACAGCCGGGACAGCTGAACACATCCTGCATCGAGCCTGAAGCCACCCTGATCCACCACAAGCACTTAACAACTGCTGCATAAGGACAGAGGGAAATCAGCACTGTTGATGCTGGCTGTTAAGCTGTGGCATTTCAGGAGCAAACATACAGCCATCCAATTGCTGTAGTGCAAAGGGGCTGGGGCCAGTCAGACATGCCACCTGACCTTGACCTGTAGTATTTGGGTTGTCCCTAGCTGTCTTTTGTTGGCTGCCCTTATCCTGCATGTTGCTACTCTTGGAATAGAAAGGAGCACAGCCTCCACTGCTGTCACCCCAATCATCAGTCTTCAAATTCATCATCAGTGGGGGGTTATGCTGTTAGTGCCTTCTGTTGACTGCTCCAGGGCTGGATCCTCTGGGACAGGCAAGGTGGGCAGCAGAGATAAAGTTAATGTGGCTTGATTCACCCAAGCTTAACTGTACTAAATGATACTTCAGTATTCTCCTGCTAGCACAGAGAATGGGTGCTGCTTAAGTCATGTCTTAGATTGGTTGGACCTGGTGTGGAAGGCTGAACATCCAGCTGCCCTTTGCAGTCTGTAAACTGGAGCACATCCCATCAGAGAAGCTAGTGCACCCAGTTGAGAAAGCAGGGCTTCCAGTGCCAGCACCTACTCTGAGAGACATAAGCCAAGGAAAGGTGCCTCTCACCAGCAATGCCTGACTTGCACAGAAAACATTAACATATGTGGACACTATTGCTTTGAATTTATACATTACAGCATCCCTATCATGGACTGAGCAGGCTGTCTTACGCAAGTATTGACTTAGGCCCACTCTGGCCCTTTGGGATGCCTATTCCAAACACTCTCTGCTCTGATGGTTACAAATCTACTGCTAATTTCCAGTTTACATTTCAATCCTTCTTCTCTAGCCCCATTTGCTCCAGTGCCAGTGTACTCCTTTAGCTTCAGTGGCTGTTCCCTGCTGTTAGTCCTGTTGATGTATTTATGGACAACAATCAGATTCCCCTGCCAGCAGGTGTCATGCTGGGCTAAACAAGCCCAGCTCATTTGGCCTCTTTTCAGGAGTGATAAGAACATCCCACATTGAGGTAGTGCAGCCACATTGCTTCTGTGGCAAAATAGGAGAACAACTGGGCTGGATTCATACCACCCCAACCTCCATGACTTGCTTGCTGACATGGCCTTGCTATGAGTGGAGGTAGATGCTGTGCCTCACCTGTCCCCTCCAGGACAGATGTGTGTTCAGGAATCACCTTATGCAAGACAAGCACTTTCAAGATCATCTGTAGACTAAATTATTGCTTGCTTCCAGAAAAGCCTAATAGGGAAATAGAAACAGCTGGACAAGCTAGTACTGGTCCGCCTGACAGGAGGGTCCCTTCTTTAGCTTTGTGAAGGGCATTCTTGTGGTGCTTGCCTTACATACATTTCCTGCTCCTATCCTTAACTTTTCAAAGAGAAATGGGCAACATCTTGATCTAGGAGAAGGGCAGAGGGATAGGACTTCTGTCTCCCCAGCAACAGCAGGCACAATCTGAAGATGAGGATGGAGAAGGATGTGTTCCCAAATCCATCTGCAGGAAGACTGGAGTGGCCGATCCATGCCACTTGATGTAGCACAACAGTGTTGGCAGGTAAGGAGGAATGTCCCCTGTCTGGTTCCTTCACCATGCTGTTCCTTTCTGATCTAACAAAGACATTTGCTTTTAAAAGTAGCTAACTTAAGAGAATGACAGCTTATCTATCAAGCTAACATACAGCCCTCTGTGCTGGCTCTTGCCAGCAGCCAAATACCAGATAATTTAATATTCTAATAGGATTTGAGCAGCCCTTTAAACTAACAGGGTAACAACCCCATTAACTGGTACACAGGAAGGGAAAACGAGGTGCTGGAAAAACAGAGGATGCATCAAATTTAGACTTTGATGGAGGAGTTCACATCACTTCAACATTTGCTTTGTTCCCCACCCCCTGCAATTGCCTGAAGAGAGAAAGTATGTTTGTAGGAATATCCACAGGCTCAATTTGAAGGCAGCAGTGAGGAAGGTTGCACAGTGATTCAACCACCAAGGTCTAATCTCTAGTACCAAACTTTTGTGGTCTTCAAAGATACCTCAACTCCAGTTGGTTGGATCCACAGCTAGTATAACCTGCTCAAAAGTCTGCAGGCTGCACTACTGACCTGGGCTCTTGTCTTTAGGGAAGTAACCTTGAATTTATCTGCTGTGGGATTACAGTCTGGCCAACTGAAGCTGAGCTTGGTATGGATAATAAAGTTAGTGTGAATGGAGATAAGGTCCAGCTCTGTAAACTCGGAAAATCACATCTGTATCCTGTATCAGTCACTTAATCTGTCTCTAAAGAACTCCACTGTCTGATGGTGGTTCTCCAACTCTGGCACTCATCTTTTGGATTTGTGAACCTGCACCCATGATATGGAAAGACATCAGCCTCTTCCAGTCCACTTGCTGCACTCTCCCAACCCCTTAGTCATAGCACTGTTCCCTCGATGTGGTCTTGGGCAGAGATATTGGGTTGGTCAATTCCTCTCTCCTATTCATTATATACATTTCTGGACTCCTGTCTTCAACAGCAGTAGTCTGTCAGTTTTAAAAGTCATGCAGCCTGTTCCACCATATCCCTTAGAGCCATTAATTTTTTTCACATGGACACTTCCATATGGATACATACTGGATGAATAAGGCTTCTTTCTCATGGGCTTTTGTGCCGTGTTTGCATCTCATTTCCCCTTTGGAATTGGGGATTTTTATTTCCTCCCACCCCTGCCCATCTCCTTATTTTCTACCCAGCATAAAGCAGTGTTTATTACCTATATTGAACCTATTTGAAAATTATTTTCACTCTGCTCTAGCTGCAGGACCTAATTTTCACCCATATTCACTTGGCTTGTGGTGCCTGTGGCCTCTGAGAGCAAACCAAAATCTCTGAACTTCACCAGCAGTACAGTGACTTGATGCTTTTGCTTACAAGAGATCAGTGTGCCTCCAACGAAATCTGTTCAAACAGAACAACCATCAGCTTCCATCTTCCCTTGTAAAAAACCTCAGAAAGACCCAAAAAGTGAGCCCTAGAGCAAGATAGCTGATATTTCTACTGGATAACATTTGACCAGAATGGACCATTCTTCCAACATTGAAAAGATTTGCCTCATTTGGAAGAGAGCCCAGAGAAAGCTCTCAGTATTTAGAGACTTCACTTCTGTATTTTCAAAAATGACTGTGACTGGTGTTTAGACATGACTTTGTTTTAACATTTAAAAAGTATGATGCTTTTAAGCCTTGACATTAAAGTGAAATTAATTAATCCAATCTGAAATGAGTGTTCCTTGAGGACTTCCCGTTACACAGAGTTTTGAAATCAGTAAAAGGAGAGAGGGAAGAGATGGGCATTTCTAATTAAATGCTGCACATCTAGAACTCTGTCTTCCTTCTCCCCTCTGGATTTTGCAAGCTTTCACACTTTACAAAGCTCTGGCCGTTGTTCTTGATGGTATATAAGCATTTAAAAATGTAAGTCTCACTGCCAGTCTAAGTCCCTGAGCTTCAATCCTTATGTAGCCAAATGTTTTTCATTTGTAAGCACAGATTTTATCCTAGAAAGCTATTTCTTGCTGTATCTTCTGCATCTTCTGCTATACCCTAGTTGGCTCTGAACACCCCCTTGCTCTACCACATACTTCCCGCTTAATTCACCAGTTCCTTGACTGTAAAAATAGAGTATTCTGCCTAATCACAATAGTGTTTTATTAATTGTAATTTCAGCAAATGGAGAGATAAACTGTTCAATATGCTGATACATATTTCCTATTTTATATTTTTAAAATGTATTAACATATTGAAAGAAGTTCCATGCCATGCAATGAAAAGCAGTTGAGTTTGGCTTAAAAATAGCTTTCTCTTTCAAAATGATAAATACTTTGATGAAAGGTTGAAAACTAAACCCAGTAGTTCAAAGTAGTACATTGTTGCAGTTTAACCTCTGCTGGCAGCTAAACACCACACAGCCACTCACCCATTGCTCTGCCCACTCCCTCCTCTGTAGATGGGAAGGAGAAACAGGAGGAAGGAAAGAGGCAAGACCTCAAGGGTTGAGATACAAACAGCTTAACAAAATAACACAAAAAGAGAAGAAAACAGCAGTAACAACAATAGTATTAATGGAATGATATAATAAGTGAGCAATAAAAACCAGGAAAACTCTACCTGTTCCTGAGATGCCAACTTTCCCTGCTCCAGCCACACTGAAGCTACACACAGAAACAAGTTGAAAACAGGCACACCTAGCCTTGCCCAGCCCTCATTTTATATAGGGGCATTACTCAGTATGGTATCAAACACCCCATTGGCTGGTTCAGTTGTTTATTGTGGCTGTGGCCCCTCCCAGCTGTGGTTCCTCTCAGCTGCTCTGGCCAGAAACTGATGGTGACAATTAACCCAAACTCAACCTAGAACACACATACAAAAATTCAGCTTTCTGACCACCCTGTTATGTGGATGGGGAGGGGGCTGCTGTGGCTTTTGATGTTTTTTATCCTGATTTGGGATGGGACAATACTGCAGTTCTCAGAAAAAAAAAAAAGAAAAAAAAAGAAGAAAAAAAAATACTTTCTGATCTTAATACTAATCACTTTTTAATGTCCTATACTGTAAAGCTAATTAAGATACAGAACTTTTTCCCAGCTTTGTCCCTACCTCAGATAGACAGGCCAAACCTAAAACTCTGGAGTGAGAACACCCAGCCAGAATGGTTTCCAGTATTTTTCCTGTTTTGCCTTGACTTTTAAGCTAAGAAGAGGGAAACTACTTCCCCAGCTAGCTGGAAAGTTCTCCCAGTTGTCTGTCACCTAGTGTGTGTGGGGGACAGACCCATGCTGCCTGCAGTCCTTGGGAACCTTATCCACATGCTGTTCTCATGTACAAGAGATTATTTATAGCACTGATGCAAGGACACTGTTGGGGAGGATAACATGTTTCTCTTTAGGGGGAATGTTCCACCCCAACCGGAGAAGCAAAGAACAATAAAAGATGATTGATTACCTCTCAGCCACCCTGGAGCATGGCACTGTACCCAGTTCAAGCCAAGCACTCCAGTGTGCAGAGCTCCTTTTCCCTGGCTGATGCGTGCCATCTCTAGCTGCCGCAGTAGGGACCATAGCCCAGTACCCATGTTCACTCCCCAGGCTGAGCTGGTGCATTGCCTTTGCCTGAGATGGAGGGTGGTGAGGGAGGGTTTATAAGACCGACTCCCTAGGCCTTCAGGCACGTTCTGTTTACATTCTTTGGAGTAAATTACCAAGCCTTAGAAATTTACAGGGAAATCACTTTCATTCTTAAACTATATGAATGAAGCTGCAGATGGAGAGAGTAATGGCTTAAATTTATTAGTGTGCATAAAATTGTTGATGCTAATTTTCAGCTGTACACTAAGCAAACAGTCGATAGGATTAAACTGGATCCTTTATTTAAACAAATTCACAAAATGTAATTTACATCTAGTTATTGTTTCCGACTCTTTCCAGACCCCTTCCCAAAGCTCCCTCTAATGTTGCCAGGTCTGTATTGCACCTGCTTTCTCTGGTTTTTCCATCACCTTTGGCAGGATAGTGATGTGACCAGGGTGAGACCTTCATGGAGATATATATTTAGACAGAGATGCACTCTGGGCTTTCTTCTGCAGATGAAATGGCCTTCATTTTTTCTACTAGAGATGCCAGATTTTCCACTAAAGATGCCGCTTAGATATGCTTTTTTTCCACTACCACTACCAGTTCTGAGACTTTTCATACCTTTTGGTTTAAGCCTTCAACAGTGAGCTCTCATGGTGATTGAAAACCTGTTATGGGGCAATGCCAAGCTGTTGAGCCTCAAAGCTTAAGTACACAGCCTTGTCTCCTGCTCTGCAGCCAGTCTGGATATAATTTGTTCACAGCATTGAGTATGTCTCTGCTTCTTGACCCCTATTACCGGTGCAGCTATGTCTTGCACACACAGCCTCCTGGATGAGGAGGGACATGGGGGG
>JAOEGS010011299.1:11998-41360 GCA_025447755.1 Corythornis vintsioides | reverse complement strand
ATCACTCGAGTCAGGAAGAGCAATTTCCAAATAATTAGAACAAGTCCAATAAAGCCCTGGGGGTAGTGTGTGGTGAGGGGTGCACATAGTGTAGTGAACAAGCTAATGAGGACCACAGGAGATGGTCTTCATGCCAGCAGCAGCTTCATGCCTTGCTCCTTGTTCCATTTGACCTGACACTACCTGCATCTTGATGTGTGTTGTCTTCTGCCCTGGGAAAATGAAAGCTCAGCAGCTGCCCCTGAGCCAGCAGAGAAGACTGGACAATCAAAAGTTTTTCTCCTGTCTGTAAAATTCTGCAAGTCTAATGGAGATTCACCCATTAGATGCAGGGTGCCTGATCTCAGTGAGGTCCATAGGTGCTGCAGGGCTGTGAACTAATCAGATGGAAGAAATCTGGCCAGCCTCACATGAACTAACCTCATAAATTTATTTCCTGCCCTCTGGTGCCTCCCTATGAAAGGAATCTCTGTTATGGAAAGTTTGAGTGTCACTGGAGGATGGAAAGGCTGCAAAGGAATAAGAGTGCTGGCAGAGCATGTGAAAATACAGGGATATCACAAAAGCTTCTAATCCTGCTTCCTATGGCTGATAAAGCCTTGCCATCAAGACCCATGTGCTACAATTCTCTGTCAGCAGCAGTAGGGGGTCCAGTGCAGAGCACAGGAGTCATCCAGAAATGCCTGCTGAGGGGGCTGGCTGAGAGCTGGGAGAAGGATATGGCAGTGCAGCCAGAGGAGAGATTGTAGGGAGATGCTGGAGCTGCTTGTGCTTGCAGAAAAAATTGTCTGTGTGTCTCAGCTCTTTCTGTGGTATCCTCAGATAGTGGTAGGGTCCCATCATGTTTCTGTGTGTTATGTGAGCGAAAAATTACCATGGCAGAGCTGACTCAAGGTAAGGAAAAGGTGATCAAAGTTAGTGATGCTCACACATTCAGCATAGGACTTCATGCAGAGTTCCGTCCCTAATGGCCAGGCAAGGGCTATCCTCAAGCCCCTGAGAGCTCTGTCTCCTTTGTTGAGATATTCTGTGGTTAATTTGATTGTGTGAGCTGGGTTGATTGTGGTAAGTTTGGCTCCTGTGTCCCTGAAGTGGAGCAGACACAGAAGGATGAAATCAGGAGCAGTTTTGTGTTGCAGATCATTATTCTTCTTATGAGCTGTGCTGACACCTTGCCATCAGGGCTGCAAGGACAGGAAGGAGATGGTGATATGCAGAGGGACTTCAGTCCTCTCCCATCAAATGGACACATCTGTGCTTGAACAGCACCTGCTTGCTCTCATACACCCTCTGTACCTCCAGCTCCTGGAGGTACCTCACTGGGACCATTATAGCTTGGGACACAGAGAAGAGGCTGGAGAGACAAATACTGCCCTTGTTGAGGCAAAAGGACATAGAAGTAAGGCCTGAAAGGCCAGCAGCAGATATAGGAGCTGCCATTCCTCCAGCTCCAGTGAGAACAGGCTTCTGGGCTTGGGTAGTGACTGGACAGGAAACCAAGGGCAGAGATGGAAAGCCACTTCAGCATCTCCCCTCCCACCACACCATTGAGAGTAGATCAACCTCGTGTCACCTTACAAGCCACTTAATCCCTTTTGTCATGCTTCTCAAGAAGGGGGAGCGCAGGCCAAGGTTTAGCTGCCACCAGCTGCCCCAAAGTCATGCTCAGAGGCTGCAGGAGCATGTACAGGGGGTGTCATGACTGAGACTGACACCTCATTGGTCTCCTGCACCTGGGAATTGCCCAGCCCTGCAATCTCACACCCAGCTAGCCCTTTGATCTCCACAGGGGCTGAAGCCATTTCCCCTTCACTCCAGCTTTGGAGAGGATCATTCTGATTTTGTCTGGACATCTCACATCCTGGCAGGTGTCAGTCTTGGCTTCCAAGATGCCTTGGAGGGAGACATGGGAAAAGAGAGGTTTGTAAAAATAAATAAATTGTTGGAAACCCATATCTGTGTTCACCCATCCTCTCAGTCCATGTGTTGGGGCCTCATTCTGTCCAGGGAATGGTCTTCTCTCTACCATTGTTACCAGCCTCTGTAAAAGCAGCTACACACTTTCTCCCACAGGAAATGTCACCCTCAATGTTTTTGAACATCCTGGAAGTGGAGAGAGATGTAGGTAGCTGGATGACCTGGAGACAGCCTGTGTCCTGGCTCAGCACTGTACAAAGTCATCCATGGTCTCTACTGAGGAAGGAATCAGAAAGACCCATGCAGGACCAGAGAGCAGAGAAAATAACTTATGTTCTTCTCAGCTGTCCTGCTCTAGGTCCCATCAGCTGCTGCTCACACCAGCTGAGCAATGTGATGATTCAGTCTGCATTGTTCACTGGAAGGAACTGCTGTAGAAGTAAACCATTTACAAACCAGGGTCCTCTAAACCCTCAAGTGTTCCCCATCTACAGCAGGCATCTTCCAATCAATGCCAGGAGGACTGTAACACCAGGAGGTGTCTCCTGCTCTTGACTGCTCCAGCCTCAGACTTGGTAGAAGTGAGAAAAAATGAGAGTTTGAGAAAAAATGAGAGTTCCCTCACAAAGTTAGTCTTTCCGTCTGTTCAGGCTTAAATTATAGACACAAAAGTAATTGTTTCTGACAGCTTCATCTCGATTCAGATGGGCCAATACACCACTTTGCTTTAGATCTTACCCTTGCAGAATACTTGACCTTTGCTCAAGACAGTAAGTTGATCTCATGTCTTGCTGAGATGGGATGTGTGAATTCTTACTGTAAATTACCTTGAATTCAGCAGCAGAGACATGAACAAAGCTATAGCCTCACAAGGCTGCAGGGCAGGTCACCTTCCCCTGGCTTCAGTGTCCCCTGTAAGCCCAGTATGCACTTTTAGCTAAGCAATGTTTTTAAGATCACAGTTTATTATACCAGAAAAAAAAAAAAACCCAGCACTTAATGGGACCAAGTTTGATCTTTCCTCATGTGAGTTTCTGCAAGATGCATTGATGCCTTCTTTTGCTCTCCATGTTTCTCAAGTCTCCTCTCTAGCTATTGAGACAGCCTAGATAACTGAGTCAAAGTGCCTTTCTAACACCCAATGCTGAACCTGTTTTTTAGCAGTACTGTTGTTCACTAAAGCAATTTGTGTTCTGGGATGTTCAACAAGATGCAGTGTGAGCTAAAGAGGAGAATGCAGGTTGGGTCAGATCTAAGGTCCATGCAGCCCTGCACCATGTCTGAGAGAATCCCTAATGTGTGAGAAGGGGGTCAATGTTTCTTCAAAATCGTTTCCTAATCTTTATCAGTCTTTGACAGGAGTCTTCACTGGCCAAACATAGTGACTTTTTCTTTAACATCAGCTCTTGTGGATTTTTTCCCATGCATTTTTTAAAGTTCTTTTTTGAACCTCCTTAAACAGCTATCATCCACATATCCCAAGGCAAGGAGTCTCTCAGGTTAGCTGTATGCAGAACAAAATTTATCTTTCCATTTGTTCTCCTGCTGGTTTCATTTGGCAGTCCTGGTTCTTGTATTGAAAGGAACAGTAAGCAGTCATTCTGTATCTACCTGTTCAATACCATTCACCTCCATCACCTAGCCTACTTCTAGTCTCGCACCAGCTGAAGGGTCTTAGCTCATGATCAGTAGTATCAATCCTCTGACCATTCTTTGTAGCCCTTCTCTGTGTCTCATGAAGTCCTGCTAGATGCCCTTTGAGTCAGGGGGACCAGAAGTGCACTCTGGAGCTGGCTGTTCCTCTTTGATCACAGCAGGTGGGACATCCAGAGGGCTGCATGCAGTTCTTGGCATCACACTGTAACAAAGATAAGCACTTTGGAAAATCTAGCCTTGGAAAGAAAATTGAAGGGACTGGANNNAGAGAGAAAAAAAAAAAAAAAGGACCAGAATGCAACAAGTACAAAATATTTCCTTATATAAGGTTTTCATATAAAGATAAGGATGGATTGTCTCCATATTCAGTGTGGTGACAAGACAGGAAAGCAAGGCTCCATTTGCAGAAGAGATTATTTAGGTCACATGTTAGGAAACTCCTTCAACTATGAGCACACATAAACCCTGGAACAAGCTGTCAGGAAGGGACGGAGCCTCTTTCACTGGCAGTATTTACAAGCAGGTTGGACACCCATCTGTTGGGATGGTTTGGGGAGAGTTGTATTGCAAGACTATCTATCAGGGTCCCTCCAGCCTCACATTTCTCCCTTTATGTTCCCTCTGTTGAACCATTCAGCTAGGACAGACTGTGTCATCCGGGGGCTAAAGACATTCTGCCAAAGGCCCTAAGGGGATGAACAGCACTAAGAGGAAATCTGTGCCTATCTATTATCTCTGCTCTCTGCCAAAGGCAGGGAGGGTGTCAGTATCAGGCACATCCCCAGTGGGAACTGTCTTCTCACCTCCCTCTGCTCCCCCAAAATGTCACTGCTCTAATTACAGAGGAAATCAAAAAGGAATATTCGCCAGGAGCAATGTGGATTTTGATCAATTGTGGCCCCACTGGCTTTTCTTTCTCACTTTTCAGTGACATTTTGGGAATCCATGGACCACAGGCTGAAAGTCTTTGTTGACAATTATATATATGTAATGGGCCCACATCCCTTCCTGGGTCACAGCACCTGGGACCAAGCTGAGACTTCCCGTCCTTCTCAGCTGCATCAAAGCAGAGGTACCTGCTCCCAGTCCTGAGACAGGCCACTTGAAGATGGCTCCAGTTTTGCTGCTTCCAAGAGCGAGTTCTGCTGTTAAGGCACCTCTTTCTCAGCTGCCCTGAGAAGACAGAGTGGACAAGCAATGAAACTCCAGCTGCTCAATAAATCTCACTAAGACATTATTTGAAATCTAAGGCACCTATTTTTAAGAGTTTACACCAAAGGAGGTAGCTGATGGTTGTTTCTCTCTCTTTGGGAGCAGGGTGAATTCTCTACCCATGTGTGCTGTGGTGCAGGGGCAGTGAGAAGGTTAATTAGCTAGGCCAGATGTGCATAGACCACCCAAGAGTATCCCTTGCAGTCATTTCCTCTGTGTCCTTGAGAACAGCCACATTCTGGCTGAAGGCACCACTGAACTGCTCTGCCAACACTGCATTAATTATGGGAACCTTTGTAAGTGACTGGGCTTATTTAATGTGTCCTCCATGGGCTATCAGGGCATATATTAGCAGTGGAGGATCATTCCATTTGCAGTAGTGGTCCAGAGATCAAGCTCGGCTCCACTGGCATCTCCTGGTGCCCAGCTCCTTCTCCAGACTTGTCAATGTGGCCAGTGCTGTGTTATCAATGCTGTGTGCTCTTCCTTCCCTCTCTCTTAGCTCATGCAAGGCATGGTCACAAAGCAACCCATCTTCTTGCACTTGTAAATGCATTTTACAGAGTTGTAAATGTTCTTATTGATTCCTCAGCCTTATTATCCTCACTGCTCAGCCAAGAATTAACCTCCATTTGAGGATAAATTATTAATCAGCCTTCTCCAAGTCTATTTCATAATAATTTCCCCCATCTTGTCTGTCACATAAGAAGGATTTGCATATTTATTCTGCCACTTTTCCCCTGAACAGTACATGTGAGCCCATGTTTATAGTCACCTTCTTAAATCACTTTCTCTACCTTATAAAAGCATTGCTTTTAGACAGAGCAGGCCCTGCACAGCACAGTCCATGTCCTCCTGACTCATTTACTTTGTGGCATATTTTTGCAGGCAAATACTTTTCCTTTTCACTTCCCTACTTTTTCATTGCTTATTTATGATACCCTGTAGAGTAAAACTGTATGGTTTGTTCAACAACCCATAAAAAAATACACAGCCCTCCAGCCTGGTACTGACTGTTTTTGGTCCCCAGCCCAGCTTGCACAGGAGAATGTGTTGAGATGGTATTTTGGCTTTCAGCACTGTTTTTTGGTTGGTTTGGTTTGTTTTGTTTTTTTTTTCCCTAGGCTGACAGAGATGTGCCCTACTCAAGCATGGCTGTTTCTGTGACAGGGATGAGAGAATGGCAATGATAATGGCACCTGTCTAAGAAAGCACAATGTTTACAGTCACAGTAAGTGACATGGAGGAGACCAAGTAACACCAAAGGCAGGTATTTTAAGTAACATCAAGTAAACTGTGGTACACAATCAGTGCCTTACACAAGCCTGTGGTGTGGGGCATTGTCAGAACCAGGAAGCCCTCAGGTATTTCAGCCTTTAAACAACATGCAGGAGTCAATATGCTAGGGGACCTCAGTGCCGCAGTCCTCTGAGCACAGGGTGGGAAGGCAGACAGAGGACAGATTCACCCTAGCACTGACCTTGTCCTTGTGCTGTCCCCATTATGGGTTCCAACAGGGTTCCAATGTGGAGGGCAAGGGTGTGGGCCAACTCCTTCCAGCAGGTGGTAGCAGGAGTATATGAGGGGATGGGCATCCACATGACCCCTGTCAAATCCTGCTCTGCTGCTCCTCATGGTAAGACCTAAGACCAGGGAGAATGGCTGCTGAGCTCGCAGTGCCTGGAGCCAAGGTGCCTTAGGGTGCTACAGCCCTTCCGTGGCCATGGCCATGTGAGTTTAATGAAGGACTTGCCACTACAACAGTGAATTCAGATATGAAATGGCAGGGAGCTGTGTTCATACACTCACTGACCAGTAGGAATGGGTCAGCCAAGATGGTGACAATGGCATAGGCCAAGATGGTGGCCATGGCACAGGCCAAGACAGCTGCCACAACACTGAACAGGAGCCGATTTATAGCTTTTTGTCCCCAGGTTTCAGTTGGAGTGTGATTCTTCCACCACAGACCTCACACCCCTGTTCCCTCAGGAGGTGACATGATAGCAGGCATTATCCCTCCCCACAGCTCCCCAGATTCACTTCAGGTCCTCTTCCCTTTTGCTTCCTTCATTCTTCTTTCTTCATGTACATTCCCAGTTCTCCTGATTTATTTCTGACAGTAATGACTTTCTGCATGTCTTCAGGTCCCAAATTCTTAGTACCAGGACACTGCAGGGAAATTTCCATGTCACTTGTTGCTTTGGTTTTGGTTGGTTTGCTGGGTTTTTTTTTCAGAGAAAGCTTGAAAATGTGATGTGAGCACAATAGGAAGAGTGGAGATCAATCAATAGAAACTGAAAGGAACCATTAAACAAAAAGCTGAACAGAAGATCCCAAACAGTTGAGGTGTGCATGGTATGTGGATCTGTTTCTCAAGCAGGGACTAAAAAGATACTTTAAGCATCCTGAGATGAGAGCAAAGTGGGAAGACCCAGGAGGGTGGACAGGAGGCAGGGAGGTATCAATGCTAAGGGACATTGTAGGCAGCTGAGCAGAGTGCAGACCAGGAATACCAGCTGGGTGCATTAATGAGCAGGATTGGATTGAGTGTGATTGCCCAACAAGCCTCTTCACACCCTGGCTAGCATGCCATGGTGTCCACAACCCAACAATGTCATGGTGGGGCAAGCAGGAATGACATGCAGTAAGGAAGGTAGATAAACAGCAAGAGCATCATCTGCATCTACTTTTCTAAGATTACCCTATTTTACTGCATATTAAGAGGGCTACATTGCCATTTGGGCAAGTACATGCAGAGTGTTCCCTCAAGCAGCCTTGCTGGGAATAATAAGGTGTAAGGTCTTATACATACAGTACTTACAAAGAGGTGTAGACATCTGCCAAAGGATTTGGTAGAAAATCTGTCCCACTGGCTAGCAATATATCTCGCTCCTCCAAGCCCAATGCCTTTGTCCCCAGCCCTGGTGTCTGATTTATGGTTGGTGCCCAAAGAGCTGCAGTTTTGGAGTTCAGCTTGGGTTTCCTGTGGAAACTGTTACACAGTTTCAACTAATTTTGACAGAAGGGAGGAAGTCTCCAAGATGTGAAGTCATGGAATTACTTCATGAAGCCATGAAGTCAGGCTTTAGTAATGTGTTTGGGAAGAGGAGAGACCTGTTAACACCTTCACTGAGAGAAAGAGCTCAAACCATGAAAGCCCATTACCCCCTTGCTGCCTTTCTTTGCACTGCTCAGTGTAGCTAGTTGTCCCTGAGCAGTTTGGCTGCTCAGATGCAAAGTTAAGCCCTCATTTATTGATACAGTGCAATGAAGATATGGTTTTAGTAGTGAAGCCAAGAGATGTTTTCTCAAGCAGCCAGTGCCCCGCCTTTGGGAGAGCTTGCATGACAGTTTTCAAAGCCATGTTGCTGCATCCTGGTTGCAGCAGCTTCCCCACCTCTGGAAGGTCCATCTCCCATTATTCTGTCTGCTTTCCCCAGCACCCATTCATGGGACCAGATGATGGGTGTGCTTATCTCATGAAGGTGTGGGGTTCATACATGTCAGGTGCTGTAGGATGCAAGGTTGAGGCACAGTGCTGGGAAGGGGGAACACTGGTCATTCTGCGAAGGGAACCATGGGGTGAGTCTTACTGTCTGTGACATTTGACAGGTCTGCAACATATGCTCTGTCCCACTGCAGACCAGGACTTCTGTCCAAATCAGCTTCCAGCCTGCCCCAACATGAGGTTAAATCCTCACGCAGGAGCAGGAAAGCAGAGAAACAGCAGATGGAACCAATCAATTTACCATCCCCAAAACAGTCAATTTGTGGGGACCCCTTCTCACCCAAAGGCAGGGTGGGAACAGAGTCTGGCCACTGCATGCATTCAGGAAAGATCAGTGGGCAGCCCATAATAAAACCTATATGTATTTCCAGCCATAAAATGCTTGACATGCCTTCAGAGAAGCTGTTGAAATCCCTGATTTGCAGCTGGCACTCTTTTTCCATTGCAGGTAGTAAAAAGACTCAGGCAGGGTGCTCAGATATTTCATCCTCATGGTCTGTTGCCATCCCCCAGTTTCATATCCAGATCACCAGGACTCACAAGCCTCCTCCTCTTCCTTCTCAGGACTATTCTTTCCCTTCAAACAGGATCCTGACCAGTGCAGGTGATGGAAGGGTGAGATAACAAGCAGGAGTGATGATTTCAGGAAATGTTTGGGACTTGTAAATCCTCACAAGAGGTTCCTCTGTCAGAGGAGCCATCCGGGGAGCGGGGCATGTGAGGGCTGAAGTCATGCCTGTTAAGGAAGTATTTGTTCTTCTGGCCCCCGTGGCCCAGGCGGGTTGTAGTAACATCCCTTGAGCCAGGATCTGGTTGCAGTAATAAAGTTGGGCGGGTTGGGTTCCTGGCTAGGCAGGAAAGAGTTATTGATCAGTGCCATTAATCCTTCCCACCTTCCTCCTGCCCCCAGGGTGGATGTAAGGCATACATACCAAGAGAGGTGGGAAGGAAAGCAGAGCTTGAAAGATGGTCTGGTCAGGAGTGGTGGGTGGCAGTGCCAGGGCAAGGACATGGGGAGAGGTTAAACACAAACCGAGTGAAGCACAGAACCTTTCAAACATCTCCAAATCGGGACTGCAGGTAGGTGTAGTTCACTCTGCAGCTGAACAAATGCATCTGCAAATGGGGAGGACATGAGGTAGGTTAGCATTTCTCCATCCTTTTGATCAGAGGACATGCCAAGACCCTGATCACTCCCTCACATTCCCCTGTGTGCCTGGGCTTCAGCATCTCCATGCCTCATATGGGCCCCAGTGATCAGTTCTGGTGACAGTTGCTGATGGGAGTGCTCAGCCATTCTCTGTCTGTTGAACACATGCACCCAAGGTCACCAGCACTGTCTCTAAGCACATTTAGCTGGTAGCAACTTGAAGGCTGTTTTTTATGCTCTGGGGCTGGAGAGACAGGAGGGACCTTGATCCAGGGTGGAAGTCTCACCACAGTAGGATAATAACAGGGAAAACTAACTCTAAAGGATCAATATATGTGACTTGTATTGTACAGGATCCGTAGGTAGTGATGCTGGGATCACTGGTGGACTATAGCTATGTACCCACTGGGAAAACCTTTGGCATGTAGCTTGAGACCCAGCATTTCAGCCCACTAGCCAAGCTTCATCATTTCTGATCCTGAACAGATATTATTACTATAATAAGATGGATATTATTAATACTGCTAACGACTGTGGGAATGCTAATAAAATAATATTGTACTCCTTCATCCAAGGAGCTCAAAGCTTTTAAAGGAGATTAAGTCTTATGGCATCCATCTCACTTCAGGAAAGATTATTTAGACAATGGCAGAGCCTCCTTACCACTTTTGTGGAGTGCAGTCTCCTCCAAAGTGGAACACAGCAGCTATTTGTGAGTATGCAATAACAATCCACAGCAATCTAGGCCAAGCAATGAAAACAGATACCATATTCAGGGCAATTACAGGGGTTATAGAGAAGACAATGTACCAGGACACTCAGCTCAATTGCTAGGATTTTAGATGCATTAGGGGACTTTTTGTGTTGTTCAGAATCTACTGTGGTCCATCACAAAGACCTTTGGCTGTGGCAGCAGTGTGGTCTCTCCACCCTGGGCACCCATCTGCTCCTGATTTGGAAAGCAGGGAAGTCAGAAGCCTTACTGTCTCCTCAGTAGTGCTGAGCACACCCTAACTCCTGTCCTGGCACTCTGCAGGATGAATTTCTTTGTGTGCTAATTTGTGCTTGTCCTCTGATTCCAGAAGCCTGGAGATGGAAAGCTTGCTGACTTTTGAAAAACATGTTCCCTTTCCAGAGTTGTATTGGTACAAGTGTGTCAGTAGCAAGCAAACCACAGGAGTAAATCACATCCACAAGAGCAAGCTCTTGGCGTTTATGAAGCCTCTACAAGCCATCACCTTTACTTCTGTGGCCTTGAATTCAGACACAACTAGCTCAGCTGCTCTGTGACTTAGACCATCAAGGTGCTGGTGGAGAATAAAAAACCACAAAACATTTCTGCTCATCAGCACTCTGACCTCCACTCCTGAAGGCTTTGATGAATGCAGAACTAGTTAGCAGCACTGGTGTGAGTGGGTTCAAGAGGTCATCTGAAAAATGACGCTTTGTCAAAAATGTCATTTCAGCAGTGTTTCATTGCCTTTTCCTTTAAATGAAAAATTTCAGACGGAAATGAAGCCAAAGTGTTATTTCACTGTGATTTGAATTTTTTTGCTGCTTCTTTTCTTTTTTAAATAGGTCTTCTTCATGACTGAATTCCTTACTCTCTTTCAGCCTATAATTTGCAACTCAAAAAGCAGATTTTTGTCCTTCTTCAGAGAATGCAGGTTTTAGTCACATCATAGAAGCTAAGTATTTCCTTTAATCAAAAAAAGTTGAAAAGCAAGGTGAAAATTATAACTCTACAGGTTTGATCCTGTGCTTTTATTTTATTTTATTTTTTTAATTTATTTTAATTAAGTCATTTTCCAAGAGCTTGGCCACCTCTTTCTACTGAACATGAATGACTGTGCTTTTGGGTCCTGATGCAGGCTGTCAGGTGTTTTCTTGTAGCTACCAGTGGAAGATACAGAAGGAGAGCAAGCACAAAGCCTTACTTGTCCTGGCCCTTGTCTCTCATCCCAGCCTGTCAGCCTTGTGCTAGGAGATTTCAGCTAAAGTTCAACCACATCACCTGTATTTGGCTTCCAGAAAACATCCCTCCCAGATTCAGGGATCTCCAGGAATGTAACAGTCATCCTTGCCTTAAATTTTAGCTCCAGCAACTCATTTCCTTTTCACTTGAAAATGTGGGGGCTTCGTTGCTCATTCAAAGCCACCTGGCTTCATCTCCAGCCCTGCACTCACTGACAGAATAGGCAATAGGTTGTGAGGACTCTCTAGCTTTCAGCATTATGGGGAGAAGAGGTGTGAGGTGTGTGGAAGCCTGTCCTTATCCTCCTCATCACACTCCCCCACCTCACTACCTAGGGAAGAAAGAGCAAGACCTCACCTAGGACCCTGGAGACAGATTTTCAGCAAGGAGGAGGTTGCTGCTGTGCATGTCAGGAATTATTTGATCAGCAAGAGAGATGAGCACCTCTAGCACTGACATCAGGGGACAGTCAGAGGAGAGTGTGAAAAAGCTAGTGATGGACAGCAGGACTGCAGCTTATGACAGGGTAAAGAGAACAGGGCTGAGGAAGAGCACCCATGGCCTCAGCATGAGTATCTTCTGGGGACAGCCAAGGGACAGATGAGACTGTCTGATGTGGTGCCAAATTTCTTCTCCTAAAAAAACTTCCCTGTTGCTTCCATCTGGGACAGCAGTTTGAGTTGTTAGTACAAAGCTGTGTCCCTGTACATCCTGCACTGACTGGGAGTAAACCAAATTGGGGGGCGTGAGGGTGCTTTACTCTTACCCACATGCACATGTGTTTACCCACCTGTGCAAACACCCCACATGTTATATATTACCTATGAAAAGATAGGTGAATTTCCCAAGTGGGGAATCAGCTTTGACCAAAATCTTCATGGCAGTCCCTACTTTAGCTTCCCTTTCTCAGGAAAGTGATCCATGATCAGGCATGTCTGCTGAGCCTTTCTGTAGGCCACCCCACAGCCTTTGCCTGTGCTCATGGAGCAACAGTAGGAATGGGCTGCATGACCTAGACTCCTCCAGACAAAAATGTCTCAGTCACCAGACTTACCAAGCTACTGAGATAAATCCGTTCCAATTTTTTCTCTTTGAAATTTCATTTAGAAGTAAATTCAGTGTTGATGAGAGGTGTTGTACTGACAGTCCTCAACAGTGACATATCTTATTTTTCCACAAAAGAGTTTCAAGGGTCCTACAGCAGTAGCAATAATGTCTTCTTGTTTTCAAGTAAGATAATTCCCAAGAAGATTTCCAAGCAGAGGCTGGGTATGATGCAGATCACACATACATGCATCTGCACGTGCGCTCCAACTTGTGTGTTGCTCTGCCCCTCCTGCCACAACAAACTGTCAAGGCCACCAAGACCCTCAAGGTCTTTCTCTGGCCTCCCTGGATAAGCAGTTTCTGAGGGCAGATACCAGCTGCAAATTGCTTTCAAGGACTGGATTCCCACCAAGCACAGCCCAAAGCCTGGCATTACAGTTCCATTCTAAGGGACTGTGAGTATGTTTTGTCTCTTATACAGGCACTTCAAGGCTTAACTCTCTTCAAGGATGCTAATGAGAAATGGCTCTTTGGGTAATATCCCCTCCCCAGGAGCAATTCCCTTCCTTTAAGAGCTGGACAGTTTCCAGAGCACTTTTAATACATCTCGCTCTCCTTTGCCCTCTTATCTTCAGAGCATTTTGCCATCTGTTTGCCTTTATTTCCTTGGGGAACAACTCCCTTTTATTTTTAGATTCCAGGGGCAAAATGTAGCCAGGTGGCTGTGGATGGGAGTAGCCTTTTAGCCTCCACCTTAAAAAAACCAAACCAAACCAAACCAAAAAAGGAACCAAAAAAAAAAAAACAAACCACCCCAAAACCACAACAACAACAACAGAAACAAAAACAAAAAAAAACCCAAAGCAGACAAACAAACAAAAAAGCACCAAACCAACAAACACATAAACTAAACCCAAACACACTGAAATCTGAAATTCTACAGAGGGCCACGGCATGGTATTACCAAGCCCCTTTGTCCAAACCCCACTCTATCCCTCTGCATGTGATTCTCAGCCATACAGTCTGCTGGTGTCTCCTTTCCTCTATTTATACTAAAGCCCTTGCAGAATAAAACATCCATGTAAAATCCAATTTCCTCTGAATCTCTCTCGGAGAAGAAGCCTCGAGATTGAGTAGATAACCTCTGCAGTAATTGCCTGAACCACTCCTGTTTGCTGGAAAGGTGAGATCCATTTTTCAATTATCTATCTGCAGTGACAGCAGTGAGCAACGGAGCTAAGAGGAAGGAGAGAGAGAGAGAGAGAGAGAGAGAGAGAGAGAGAGAGAGAGAGGAAATCCAGCCAACAAGAGCCGTCTGTGTCAATCCTGGCAAACGGGAGGTACGATAGATGTGGTCACAGTTCCTGCCATCAATATCCTCTAATATAAATGTCAGCGATGCCATTTTACCCACAGTCATTTCCCACAATGCTGATTACATTATCGTATAATAGAGGGGCGCCAGCCGCACCGCTTTCTCTCCTAACCCTCCTTGCGGTAATGTGTCAATAGCTGCCTCCATGAAACAAGTCAATTTTCTGCAGGCTTGGCAGCGGAATAAATCTGCCGACTATCTGGAGAGCTGGAGATATTTATACACACCGTGTCCTCTCTCTCTCTCTCTTTCACCCTCCCCTCTCCCTCCTTCCCTCCCTGCATGTGCAAGCATAGATGTGTGTCCTCAGCAGAATTGAGTGATTTTCAGCCCAGACTCAATAAGAAGAGAATTTAGGGCAGTCCTACAGCTTGGCTTCCAGTAACAGCCCTACACGTTTATTTTCTTTAGCTTAACAGGAAAGAGAGAATTATGTTTAGATTTATATGACAAGGGCAGTTCTACCAAAATGCTTGTGATAAGCATTGTGGAAGGGGAAGGAAGGTGTGTGCATTTGTGGCAAAAAACAGGCAGGCCAGTGGCAGAGAGGGATTACAACACCTTGCAGGTCACATCACAGGGGTCCTCTGGGAGCTACAAAAGCAACTCTTAACTAACAGTTCATTTTTTAGTATATATCCAAATCAAATGCCAGTGGAAGAAGAAGGAGGGAGTTCATGAACTGTCTCCTCTCTCCCTGCTGATGGGTAGGGGTGGAGATTTTTGGCTCTGCTCTCTAGACTCTGGCAGACAAAAGAACTTTCCAAGGACAAGATGCTCTGGCCTTCTTAGGGATGCTTATTCTCCTGGGGATGTCCCCAGGACATCCTGTGGTCCACTCACCCAACTGCCCCTGCTTTGATTTCTTTCTTCCCCAAGTTCAAAGGGGACTCGGCCTCCCTACAAGCCCCTGTGGCTCCCTTTGTCAGGTAGCATGGGCTGCTCAGGCCATCCTGAGCTACCAGAGCACAGGCTAATATGGCAGATGCTGCTCACACTCACAAAGACAAAGCTTTGCAATCTTACTGAGACACAGCAGCAACTCAGTGCTCTGGAGAGTATCTACTCCCTCTGAGTGCTGGCCAGAGAGAGATGAACTCTCAACAAGTCATCTTTGATCCCCCTTGACCTAAGCTAAAGGAATGGTAAGGGTTTCTCCTTACTCTCAGCTCTCCTCAACACAAGACTTTGTATTTAACCCTCGGTGGAGGGATTTTTGGTGTTGGAAAATGTCAAAAACTACTTTTTGCAAGAGGGCAAAAATAGCCTGAAAAGACGAATGCAAAATTACCTTCAAATTTCTGGGCTTTGGTTTTTAATAAAAACCTGAAAATGTTGCATTTGTTTTAGCGCTTTTGTCAAAATTTTGTACAAAAGGCAATTGGTGCTTGGACCATTGTTTTTGGCTTGACTGCTTCATACTTGTCCTCCTGAAAATAACATTTTCTGGGCAGGGAGCCGGCGTGTCCTCCACTAGCCAAAGAAGGGGCAAATCCACCACTTCCAACAATGATGGAGAAAGTTTCATCCTAAGGAACACCAAAGATGCACAGTATGAAGTAAAAGCTTGTCCTGCTGGCTCCATACAGTCTCTTCTGGTAGCTTTCAGAAAGATCTGGGAAAGGACAGTAACCTGCTACCATACTAAGAGAACGCCAGCAACCTTGTGCAATCCCTGGACCTATGTAGGGCTCTGCCCACAAACCCTCCAGCCTTGGTGAACATCATGCACTTTCTTGCTCAGCTCCACTGTGACTTCTCAAAAGGTCTTTTGTGACCATAACTGACAATGCAAAGTTCATTGTGAACACAAATCTTCTCTGAGTGAGAGCAGGCCCAGCAGACAGAGAACTTTCTCATCATGGGAGAGTGACTTGGCATGGAGGGGAAAACAGGCAGAGGGTACATCAGAGATCTATCTTGGGCTTGGTCTCAGGCTGTGGTTCATCTCTGCAGAGGGAAGACATCCAGCTCCCAACCCACTGCTCTGCTTCTGTATGTGCCTTCACAATGATGCTGGCAGGGTTTGTTTTTTTGGGTTTTTTTTTGACCTGGCAGCTGTGTCAAGATATTGACAAGAGCTTTACAAAACTGGGAGGGAACTGGGGTTCCATGTCTTGATGAAAGCTTTATTTATAAATCAGTGAAACCCACAGCTCCATCACACAAACTCCAGCCCTCCTACCCTTTTCAGTCCTGTCTGCCTGGGCTGCAAGTCATCAGCACCTCCCGGGAAGAGAGGCCCCCACCAGAGGTACCTAATTAAAAATAGGCACCATGTAGTTTTACATGCAGAGGAACTTTTAAATCCTTCTGTGCTCTCTAGAAAAGACACTTTGTATGGGAGGTTTGTGATAGATAGGTCTTTGCTGGGAAAGGCTCTCTCCCCATGTGGAAGGGACAGATTCAACCACAATGGAAAATAAGTCAGAGATAGTTGGGACTGCCTGGTCCAAGAGCCATCAGAGACAGGAGGAGCCTTTCTGTTGACACCATCAGCCTTTAAATGAGTCCAAAATTTGGAGTCATGCCCTGGATCACAGCCTTCAGGGGTGTTTGGACTGTTTCACTGCCAAGCCCAGAGACAAACTGCAAAGGAAAGATACTCTGTTAAGATACATTTCTCCAAAGTGAGGGAGTGGGGACTGGCTCCAGAGCTCTGATTCAGATCCTTGTGTACATATGTGGTATGTCATTAAGGGAGAAAAGCTGGCAGCAAGCTTTAGTTGCTTACTACTACACTGGCAGGAAAGACAAATGCAGAGTCTAAGATAAATGAGGCACTTCCAAGTGTGAGAAAGTCAATACTATAGAGACCTTCAAACTGGAGTCTGGGGAACAGCTTACAATTCAGCTTGCTGGTACAAACAGGAAGACATCTCTGTGTGCTGAGGCTCAACAGTGCTTCAGACTGGTACATCCTAGTGGAGTGGCAAGACAGGCCATTCTACATAGGAGTAGACTTGTGCCCAAGTCTTTGCAGATGCCCACCGGGAGGGATTGCTCATGCACCATCTGTATTATGGGAGCTCTTGAAGAAAATGAGAGCTTTGCTATGCATTGTGATGTTCCAGTAAAAAAAAAATAAAAATAAAAATAAAGACTCTGTCCTGGTGTAAGACAGTCTCCAGTGTGACCAGGCAAAGAGTAAGATGAAAGAGAAGAGAGGCTTGCCCAAATTGAAAAGCCAGGCTGACCTTCAAGATGCCCAAACACTGGGTAGCTAAAATTGCCACATGTCATACTCCATCCTGCATCATTTCCCCTTCCCTGATGTGATGCACACACCTTCTCCATGGCCCTGCAAGAGCCACCAGCTGTGCTGGGTGCCAGCTTGCTCTGCTGCATGGCATCACAACATGGCTGAATGCCAGACTGGATTAAATATGGCTCTCAGTGCATGTGCATGTGCTCCCTCCAACAGCTGAAGGAAATGCAAACACATCCATCTGAGGAGAGAAAGGAGATGCTGCCCTCCTTATTTCAATTATATCCAGGTCCAAGGTCAGTGACCTCTTCCATTCTGCACTGCAGTATCTTGTCACACAAAACCCAGAAAGAAAGGGAATGTGATAAAGATGAAAGTGATGTGGCTGGCTTGTATGTGAAAACAATCACCCTTCAATTAAGTGTGATTGATTTCCCAAATCAGAGATACATTCAGCTTCCAACAGATATGAGAGAAGGCCAGATGCTGGGGAATTCAGCACATGTGCTTGGGCTAGGACATCACAAGGAAACAAAATGGAGATGCTATAAAGTACCAGGTGCTTTGAGATGGGTCGGAGATGAGCATAAAGTCAAGCCAGGAAAATTTTATTCCTTGAAGCAAAAAATCAGAGCTGAGAAACAAGATGCAGAAGAAGGTGTCATTTTTCTCTACAGCAAAATTGCAGCTTTGTAGAAGTTGGTTTGTTTTGGGGTTTGTTTGGTTTTTTTTTTTTGTTGTTGTTTTATGAGAGCAGTAGCCAGTGAGAGCCCAAAAGAGAGTGAGGATTTTGCAGATATATAGAACATATTCTCTGGCATAAGGCTGTTTCTGTACAGGACAGACAAGGGACATAGCCCATCTCATGGGGAAGCTGGAGGCAAAGTGGGGCAAGGCACCTTAGTGACATCTCATGGTGTTGCTCTAAAGCCTTTGACAAACGACTGTGAGGTCCAGAAACTCCATTTGGCTCTTCTAATGTCAGCTGTGTCCCCTTTTGCATTCAGATGCACATGGGGCCCTTCCAGCTGTTTTACAGACCCCTGATGCTTTGTGAACCAAACCTGCCCACCCACCACGTCCACAATGCAGCTGCAGGGGCAAAGCACCTCAGAATGTTTCACAGCAGGTAGACAGTGGAATAGAGCAGGATATCAGAGAAGCCACATTGCCCCAAAAGGAGGGAGCACTGCTGTAAATGTCTACAGCAAATCCCACTCTTCACTGAAGCACTGCAGCATCCTGTGAAGAAGCATCCAGATAAACAGACTTTATTGATCTTAAGTGACTTGAGCCCTGTGCAGCTTAATGCACAGAGCCCACACAAATCAGGGATGGCCAAAATATATGCTGTGCTTTTGAGGAAGGATGGGTACTCCCATATGGGTTGCCAAAACTTCTCTAGCTAGCACCCCTCATCAGCACTGTTTTAATCATGAACAGGGAGTTTGCCACCCTTGCAGAAATTTGCCCCCTCAGTTCTTCTACGAGCGCCTATCATTGTGGCACCCAGTCACACCATTCCTCTGAATCCCATATGCTCTCCCTGCTTTCATCAGCAATAGGCAAGGGCAAAACTGGTAGCACCAGGGAGGTGGTTGAATGGGGAGAAGGGAAGGTGGCACTGAAGATTTAGCACAATTTGTAGCAGGAGAGCAACTCCCATAGGTTAGTCTGGGCTGTTGTCCCATTTTCCCTTTCGCCATCACCCTCATCCATCTCTCCCCCTTGTTTCTTTCAGGGATTTCAAATAAAAGGTCTGCACTTGACCCCCCCCTTTTTTTTTCCTGCCGGGAGAGGGGAAAGCCATGAATAGAGAGACCCTCGTGTCTGCAGAGTGATTTTCACATTAATGGCAGCATATGTTTGCATTGATCTCAACCTGCGGGGCTGCGGGCGAGCACGTGTGTGTTGCCTGCATGCTCGCTGCGGGCGGGGGGCAGCCGGCGGCCCTGCGTGTGGGGGCACCAGGTGCTCGCTGTCAGCCCGAACAAAAAGAAGTGTCAGCACTCTGCGCCGGGAGGCTGAGCCGACAGTTCGTCCCAGCCTTCAGCCCTGCGCTCAGAGCATCCTGCCTCTCTGACTCCCAACAGCATCCTCTTGCGTCAGCTCCTGAGCTTTCCTTCCCTTCTTCTCTCCCCAGATTTTATGGCACAGCACGCCTTGACCTTGGGCTCTCTGCCATCACGTATCCCTGCTCTCCGAAGGTTCAGATGGTGACTTTGGATGAACGGTGGTTGTGCAGTCTTCTGCTGGAGCATACTTTGGAGGCTTCTCTGACCTCCTGCCAGACAGGTGCATCTCACAGCCCATGCGAAGTCCTGCCATACCCAAGAACATCAGCATAGTAACTTTCTGAATTAATCTGTCTAGCTCATGTCTGGCCGCTGTCTCCTTTCACATCTTTTCCCAGAACTGAGACACCATGGGGCCGGCACCCCAGCCAGCGCTCCAGGCTGTCCTGGCTGGCACCCCATGCTCTCTGGAGAGAAGAGCTGCCCTGTTTCCAGCACCCCATACTCAGTGTGAGTGGCACTCACACTGCCTGCTTGGAGCTGGACATCATCCACCCAGCACCAGCAAACCCTCAACTCTGCCCTCCCCAGAGCAGTGGGGAAGCCAGAGTTGCAGATTAAAAGCAACAGGGATCAAAAACAATTCGCACATCTCGGTGCCCTCCCAAGGTGTGCTGAACCCAGATATTTCCCCATGAGCATGAAACCAGACAGCACAAAGTGGGACACCTGACCCTGCTGATTGGTCCACTCACACTCAGGGAATTTGCCAGTTCATGAATACACTCAAACTTCTGTCAGCAAAACTTTTGGGAGGAGATTAGGCTTTAATCTTTTTTTTTTTCTGCTCCATTTCTCCTTGCCTCTGAAATGGGAGTCACTGTGTTTCTTTTTGCTGCATAGTGCATCCATCTTGTCTGCTTAGATTCTGACCTGTCTGGTGCCCTGGAGAAATGCAATGGCTCCAGCAGTAGGACCAGCATCTCCCTGAGGAACTCCAGGCACTGCTGCAATCACGGTGAACTTGTGAAGAATAAGAATTAGGCATGATCCTGTGTGGACTCCAAGGACCTTCAGAGGCACAGTAGGAGTGAATGGAAAAAGGAAGTGTATAGGCAGTGCTGTTGCTCATGGCATGGTGATAAGAAGTCTTTTCTATTTCCAGGAGGGGAGCTCAGGCCTATGGCCTGGGGGAGAGCTGCCTCGTGCCCCCAAGAGAGCTCAGATGCTGAAAGGTCCCAATCTGAGATTATCAGAAATAACTGATCTTCCTGAGTAAGCCTACCTGAACTCAAGTGTGGATGTTGCAGACCTTAGGGCCTGTGCCAACTAATTTACTCCTTGACAAACAGTACATTTCTTTCATGTGTGGTCCATCACAGATGAGGTTTTGTATGAATGGTGACACTTGTGGGATTTGTAATCTGGAAATTGTGTATCTTCTATATTACAGTGTTGGAACATTGAACTGAGCTGTTCTGCAGGGGAGACCTGTTATGGTACCTCCATTCAGTCTCAGAGCTTGCTGAGGACAGACTTAGGACCTTCCAGGCAGCCAGAACCGAGAAGTCAAGATTCACATGCAGTCCCCAGATGAGGATATTTGGCCTGGAGTTTTGAGGTCCTTCTTTTTACCCACTAGTTCTTCATCCTGGCTGGGCAGCAAAAGGAATGGAAACTCCCCAGAAATCTTGGTGTTTCCAAATCAATCTCTGTGGGGAATCAGAAGGGAAAGTTGAAATGTCAGAAAGCAAAAGAAAACTGTATCCCAACTGCAGATTGCAGCTAAACAGCAAATGTGGAAAAGTGAAAAAAAAATCTCTGCCAGTGAAAGAGTAACTTGGGAAGGGGAATATTCTTCACATATTTTCTAAATGAAGACTGCTGCTCAGCCTGGGAATTTCAAGGTGGAATGATTTGTATTGTTGCTTTGATTCTCCTGATCAGAAAAAAAATCTAAACTGTATTAAAGTATTTTCCTTAGAAATATCTCGATGTTGGAATAACATTTTTCTCTGTAAGAAATTCTTAAGCAAAATAGATCAAGTCCTTCTATTTAGGTACATGTGGACTCTAATCTTAATTTTTTCTTTCTGCCACCTCATCTTTTAACAGGTTTGTTTTTCTCAGAAAAAAAAAAAATCAAAGCCACCCATTTAGTTACAGAATCCAGAAGTCAGGGCTTTAATGAAAGCACCAGATATCACAAAGCGGCCAATGCTATACCTAGCCCAAAGAGAGCACTGCTATAGACCAGAAGATAGGGAAGAATTTGATGAGTATAATAGTTCAATACCTTATTTATAATGTGAAACTATGGAGCAGTGGTGGGATGAGCTCTGGTTGCCGTTTCCCTTGCTGTGCTTGCACCCAGCAAAGTAAAAACATGTGAGACAGGCTAAGTCAGTGTCATCCACTTTCAAAAGGACACCTCTGAGGCAAGCTAATCTGTCTGGACACTATCCATTGCTATAACCATCCTCCTTCTTTTTTCGTGCTTGTGCTTTACATACAGATACCCAGTACAGATTAATGGTCTGAAACACCTAATGACCTTTCGTATGTGCAGGTTCATATGAGGCTTTTCTCTTTATTTTCTCCCTCACTCTAATGTGAAGGCTTGAAACACAGTTCTTGATGTACAAGGTGAACTTTCTAGTGCAGCACTGGAAGTGCCAAGGCCAGGTCTTGTTACTGAACTCAGGCTGCTTGCACTCTTCCAGACACTGGATCAATTGACTGTGATAAAAGCTTGGGACATAGATGGCTTAAGCATTAGGAGCACTGAATACAACAGTGTTTCAAGTCTTGAAGATTTTACTAGTACTCAGCAAGCAGATAATCCACCAGAGCCATCAGTGGTATATTTGGTAGATTAGACTTCTATGAAGCCAGGAACTGGGAATCAGATGGCCTCATAGCATGGGGAGGTTTTCTTTGATGGTTTTGTGGGTCAGAAAGGATGAGAGAAGAAGCTAAAAGCAATATGTTGGGTTTTTTTTCTCCCATACAGTAGATTGGCCATTCATGGAATCCCATCCGATTTCAAACATAAAAACTCACATGGCTCTCAAAATGCCCCCACAGCTCCTCTGAGACCACACTGCAACACCCACTATGCCCCACCTCCAGGATAAGTAGGCAGTGGGAATCACAGGCTGCTGAGCAGAGGATGGCTGCTATCACATTCACAGCAGGGCACCGTGAAGGGAAGCCCTATGCCCACAGGAGAGAGATATCCCTTTGGCTTTCGAAAACTATGTTTTTCTTTTAAGAACCCGAGGCAGTCAGCAGACCTGATGCATAGCCACTTTGATCAGAGAAGAGGTGTGAAGGTGTGTCATGCAAGGTCTGCAGGTCACAGACAAATGTAACCCCACAATCCCAAATGCACATGCAAAATTCCCTTGCTGACCACCTTCCCCCCAGCACTTCTGCATCATGCTGACAGGATCACACACTCCCAGTGCACTCTTCCTGCAATAGCAGGGCTGCAGGGATGGAGGCTGATGTGAGGCCTTAATTAATCAGTTAATTAATCCCACACATTTTAACCCTCCAAATCTCTGCTGTGCTCTAGTTTGGCAATTTGTTCATTAGCAGAAGTTTTTGTTTATGTTTGAATTTGGATCATTTAATTTTTCCCCCAAGACAGAAATGAAATATAATCATGTCGTTACAAGTGTGTGTCTCTGCTGTCTGTGTGTATATGTGTGTGTACCACTGTCTTCTGGGTTAGGAGCAAGGTCTTTTTGGGACTTTTCTGGGCTCTATCTAACCTCTCCTTGGATCTTCACTTGCACGGGACAGTGCAAGGTTAAATCTGGACTGTGCAGGGGTGCTAAATCTCCCCCGTCAGCCATATGTACAGGCTGTACTGATGCAGGCACCTCCTTTGGGTCTTTCTTGGGAAACAATCTTGGTGAGGCTTATTCCATGGGAGCAGAGCACTGACCACCCCAAACAGCAGAGACTTAATACACAAACCTTGTTTGCTGGAGGAGCAGCAGTTAAATGCATGGTTTCTGGTTATCACAGGAAATGAAAACTTGCCCTGCTGGGATCCTGCACTGCTTGTTTTGGGGTAATGTTATGTCTAAAGTGACATCTTGGACCGGCCCCTAGCAGGTAGGGACACATGAATATATTCTACAGAGCTCCAAACTTTTCTTCCACCTTTTACCCTGTTTCCATCCCAGTCCCTGGCTGAGCTGGACAACTTGACCACCTTACCCAGGCTGTCACCCACACCTCGTTAAATCACTTTTTTTCAGATTTTTGTTTCTTTCCCATCCTTTGCTCCCCTGAGTACACATACTCACTGTTCCTTGCTGAATATACAGCCTCCCACTCTGAGACAAGCCCAGCAGACAGGTTTGAGTGCCCAAGCTCCAGCTGGCACCAGTCAGGAGAAGGACCCCTGGGCAAGTGCTCCAGATCCTAAATGCCGCATCTGTGCTGTTATTCTGCTGGTGCACATTCCTGTTTCCTGGGTTTTTACAGCACATCTTTGTGCCACTTGGCTACAGTAATGAGGCCCCACCTAATTGCCATTCAATAAACTCCAGTTAAATTAACAGCTCCATCCAATGATCACCAACATCTGTTGTTCATAAGGCAAACTTCCTTCCCTTCCTGCTCCCTGCATCTCCTTAAATGTCAATTCCCCAAAATTCAGCCTGTCAGTCCCTAATGAAAGGGTTGTGAAAGCTGGTCTGAAAGCCTTGTCATGACCAAGGGATTTTTGTGGAGTGTATGAAGGGGTTTTTGTGAATGAAAGCAGCAGAGAGAGGATATAAGAAAGAAAGTCTGTGTTGAAGAGGGGAAAGACCAAGGGATTTTGTGGTGTCCCAGGGCCTGGAGAGTGTCAATATTTGCACAAGTGTGAGATAGACAACGGGCAGCAGGCAAAGGAGGGCAGTGTGATGAAGGGCTTTTGGAGACCCCAAGTGCCAAGATGAGCCTCAGGAAAGAGGGTATGACAGGCATGGCAGGTGGAGTGGATGGAGAGATGGATGGATGCGCAGATGCACACGTTTGCAACACACAGTTGTGTGTTGCAAACACACAGGAGGCATCCCTTTGTGTCCATAGGGTGCATTCACACAAGTGAAGCTGTGTGTGCAAGTGTTTGATTGTGGTGCAGTCATCTGTGTGCTCTCACACAGTACGTTTGTGATGGGCATGAGCTAGGTGTAACTCAGACACGCTGCCTGCACTCTTAGTTGTGTTTGTCTCGTGTATGAACCTGCTCACATGTGTGGGAGCAAGTGCTTAGCTGCAAAGATAGGACTAGGTGAACCAAACCAAGACAGACACAAGAGCACACAAGCATCCCTATATCTTTGTCTCATAAATACTATCTTGATCTCTGGATCCTTTGTCACATTGGCAATTCATTTTCCCCACATTGCATATGGAAGTACTGGTGAGCACGTGACCTGCACAGCTGATACTGGTAGTGACAATGACTTCACAGGAGCTTCTCACTCCTTGTACTCACTATTTCTACCTGAGGATTTAGTTCTGCATCATCCCATCTTCAACTGAAAATCAGATCCTGAATCTGATTTCTATAGGTAGGTTCAGTCTGTTTGTACGCAGATGTGTAAAGCCTGTGTGTGCACTGCCATCTCCAACAGCCCCACAGCAGCTGGGGAGAAGGAAGGTCACCTCTCAAATTCAGAGGTTAACAGGGTCATGCTTCACTTGTGGAAAAAACTCTTTCCTAAAATTAAGCCTCAGCCTTGCAGAAAGACAGGCCAGACAAGCCATTAAAAAAGGTCAAAGATATTATCAGCTCCTAATCCAATTAGGTACTGATTATCTGTGAATTCAGCACAGCCTCACTGTTAGAGTTATGCTTAGGAAAATGAGCATCTCCAAAAAAACTGTAGATGGAGGGGGCTCTGAGAGCTGAGGCAGCCTTGTGAGAGATTATGCCACTGCCTGGAAAGCACTGGCTGTATCAAGAGCCACAATGAGTTTTCACTGCTCTTTCTTCATACACATCACCTGGTGGGTGATGTTACATTGCAGGTGAAGAAGGCAGATCTGTAACCATTCCTGCCCCCAAATATAAGTGAATATAAGAACAAAGGGAAACAAAAATTTCTGTATTCGGTTAAAATCAGTGATGCAGCAGCCTGACTTGTTTGGAATCCTCCAGCAAAACATTTTAAATAGAAAATATAATTCTGGCAAAACTAACCATTTCCAAGGGGAAATAACTTTTTTACCATTTACTTGTTATGTGGTGATGTTTATTCTTTTTATTTTGGGTCAGTCCAGCAAAAACAAGCATATTTTAAGGAGGTTTCCTACTAGAGATGTTCTGGAAAAAAACCCTTTCAACAGGGTAAAAATCTATCTAGTTTTAAATCTGGAACCTGATTGCTTTATTAAGGGGATTTTTATGTGATACAGTTCTGAGATACCAAGAGAAGGATTTGCTCCCTTGGCAGGTGGTCTGACTTTTCTCAAAGAGTTTGTGTTTGAGTGCTGGCTGAAAGAGTTATGGAAATTACCCCCTGTGGTTTCATGTCCCTTGTCTCCAAACAAAAAGGCCTTTACTTTTTTTTTTTTTTTCTTGATATTAAGACTGAACCATGGCTGGTCTCTCTCCTGTAATGGAGCACCTTGCACACCTTGCTGTGGCAAACTTCCATGTAGGTGTGAATGACTTTAGGTGGTTTCTTTTGTGAAAACAGGGAGACATGCTCTTGACAGGGAATTTCCTGCTGCACCAAGACCTGGATTTCTTTTTAGGTGGTCACTGATGCAAAGTTTGAGTTTGGAGAATGCTTCCCTCTGCCTTTTGCAGCTCTCCATTCCTGAAGACAGCATGGGTTTGGTTTCTTATTTACAAAAGGCAACTGAGGTAAATCTCTTTCCCTTTGTTTTACAATCTCCCATGCCTGGCTGGGCAGAGCTGGACAGCTTTGCAATAACTAGCTGAGCAGTTCTATGGATTTCCAGTGTTACTGCTTGGCTGCAATGGCACTTTGTATCTTCTGCCTTAGGAAAGTTACACTCTTTTAAAAGCAAACCTGTCTATCAGCAGAGCTACCTGGGCAGGGGCTGGCAAATGCTTCTGTGTGGGGATCAGACCAGGAGGGTAGTACTCCTGGTGAAACCAGGACTCTGGTGCTACTTCCTAACCACCAAGAAAAAAAAAAAAAAATTATCACAGGCTGGACCTGCCAAGGATGTTCATCACTGCAGGAGGTGAACGGCAATGGTAGTTCTTGTTTCTGACACTTATTTGCTACTCAGCCTTGGGAATATGGCATTTCCCCTCCATATTTTAGCTATGAGAGCAGCTTTTTGGCCAGGCAGTAGCACTTAGAGTCTGTGCTTTGGGTTACATCTGCTTAACATCTGGGCTTGAGGGTTTAGCCACGCAGGAATGGTCACCAGCATGCACTTGTAAAGGGCATCTATTACACTGCGTTAACCTCACGTGGACACGTGTGGACAGGATTAAGAGGCCATAATCACATTCAGCTTCGTGGGCTTTTGAAAGAGAAATCAAATTAAGGCTGTGAACAAGGACGTCCCTGCGGGAGCTTAACACAATTTGGCTAATCCACTTGGCGTGTAAATGGTTTGTTCAACCTCATCTTTTCTGCCAGTGTGTATAGACAAAGTGGGAGTGAGTGCACATGGTCTTGAGACCCTCAGGTAAGCTGAGCCAAGTCTTTGCGGGGGATCTGGCTCTGGGTTTCCCCTTCCATTCACTTTAGAGCAGGACCTTTCTTTGGGAGTCTGAAACAAATGGGGGAAAATCATGATGGACAGAGCAGAGGGTAGGAAGTAGTTTTCCTGGTTAAGTGGAAACCAGAGGAGGCGATGTTGGTAAATAGGCTATTAACACCCAGTGTCATTCCATTAATTTCATTTAATAAATCTATTCTCTTTTCTTTCTCCCACCTTTCCTGGCCTGAGCTGTAGGTTCTTTGCTGGGCTTAAGGGAGGACCCAAAAATTAAACCATGGCTGTTCTTGGCTCAGTTCCAGTCCCTAGCTGGAACAGTTTGCCTTGGAGCCAGTGCCCACAACACTTGTACCCAAGGTCCTGCCACCTGGTTGAAGAAGCACCTCTATTAGGGGATTTTGTTCTCTGTGTGCTGCTCTCTGGGGCCCAGCATAAGCTATACAACAAGGCAGATTTACCCATGGAGGAGAAACCAGTTAGGTAACCACAGTCCATGACTGTTCATATCGAAGGTATTTATCTGGCAGTCATTACAATCAAAGCAAAGGGAGTGAGCACAAAGAGGTAAAGGGCAGAGAGGAAAGAGGTGGAGCTGCCTACAGCTGCCCTGCAGGAATGTCCAGGCTTAGGGACATTGAGCATCTCTCCTCTGCAAAAGTGTCAATGGGTGTGTCCCTTTCTCCAGCTCATTGATCTGCCCAGATTGTGTCTGTAATTAGTTTGCACCTGTAAATCATTGCTTAAAAATCCTCACAAACTGATATCAAAGACATGGAACAGAGTGTGACTGACCTACACTCATTCACAGCAATCCCACACCCTGTCTCAGGCCTTCCCAGACAAGATGCAATTGTATCCAGCCCTTACCACCATGGATCAGTGGAGATTTTGGTTGCCAGGTAGAGATTTCAGTTTGGTTTGGTTTTATTTTTTTAATTTTAATTTATGTTGTTACAGCAAGAAAGAGTTTTGCCCTATCAGGGACCACAAAGCTACAGATAAAGATGGCTACAGTCTGAGAGAGGCTTGATTAGAGAAAAATATTTGAGTGACCTGTCTTGGCACCAAAAAAAAGTCCTATTAGGACCAGCGTTGCCTAGGGAAGATGGGGCAGTTTAGAAAGCAAAACATGGGAGCTCCCCAGCTCTAGCCAAAGTCCACAGCATCTTTCATTCCAATATAAGGTGATGCATTGCTCAGTTTAAAAGCTTGCTTTGATAAATAGCTTTCCCCATCTCTTTGCCAATGTAGCCAGCACAGTCCCATGTGTTTAGTGACACTGCCGCCTTTGCGTGCCACAGGCCACCCCACAGATCCTACTGAGGAAATGGGGTGGGTGAGGAAGAGGGGAGAGGCAACAGGGATGCTTTGGTTTCAGTCTTGCCTGGTCCCATGGGAAGACAGAGAGAAGGTGAGCAGAAACACTGCTCTGGCATGCATCCCTCACATCCCCCTTCAGAACAACTCTTGGGCAGCTGCAAAATTCACCACTTTCCCAGCACTTGCCCAGGAGGGAATAATGATAATAAAAACAAAATTAGAATTACTCCCTTCCCCAGACTGAGGGGGTGGGAAGGGAACAAGCTCTTGGGAACGGCTTGGATTTCACAACCTCTCCTGGCAAACGTGACTTTTCAGAGAGAAAGTTGCCGCCACTGGCTGCTTCTTTGTGTCTGTAGAAACGGGGTCCTCTCTCAGCCTTTCCCTTGTCATTGGATCTGGTCAGATGGGCTACGGTCCTGCCACTTCCCCATGCAAAAAAAGCAGATTTGTCATCCCTGCTGCAGGATCTGCATTCCCAGCCTCTCTTGCCTCATTTAAAGAAAACCCTCAATCCCCCAACGATGTAGAGCCTGAAATCTTTTCTTCCTACTTGATACTTCATTATTGTGATTGCTTTTTATTGATTGACAGAACTGCCTTAGCAAAGATCCAAGACCCTCAGAGAATTGCAAGTGGGTGATACAGTCCTGCTCTCATACACATGCACACATCGTCCCATTTCTGAAACACATTTGTTGAAGAAATGGTGAGAAGACTGGGAGCTGGTTTCTCTACCGGGAAAGGTAACACAGATCTGATCCATCAAGGAGGTGCAGCCAGGAATGAGGCTGACAGCAAGAACTTTATTAGCAATGTCCAAAATGGTCTTTCTCTGTGCACAGAGGACAGGCTGTGGCTCTTTAGGAATCACTGCACAGACACACTGCTACATCAATGATACACAGGCCCTGGCAGGATCTTTGGTTTCCTTCCCATCAAAAAAAATAATGTCCCTGCTACCTCCAAACCCATGCCATGGCTCCCCAAAGACCATATATGAAGGGTGACTGGGGCTTTCCAGCCATGTTCATGGGGATGTCACTCAGTCACCTCAGCCACAAGGGACCAACCTCTGTCCCAGCCTTCAAACCTGCCTGGGCTCTGCAAACAGGCACAGGGCAGCCAGTGCACACAGAATCATAGAATTGTAGGGGTTGGAAGTGACCTAGAAAGATCATCTAGTCCATACCCCCTGCCAGATCTGGATCACCTAGACCAAGCCACCCAGGAACTCATCCAGGTGGGTTTTGAATGTCTCCA
>JAOEGS010011299.1:0-11898 GCA_025447755.1 Corythornis vintsioides | reverse complement strand
CCATACCCCCTGCCAGATCTGGATCACCTAGACCAAGCCACCCAGGAACTCATCCAGGTGGGTTTTGAATGTCTCCAAAGAAGGAGACTCCACAACCTCCCTGGGCAGCCCATTCACTAAGCCAATTTCACTGTGGAGACCCAGTCCTCAATACCCGTGAGCAGACTTCGGCTCCTGCCTCTTCTGGGAACACAAGGATGGATGGATGAGCTGCCTAGGGAAGATTCTGCCTTTGCTTCTGCCCCGAGACTTTGTGCACTGGTGCATTTTCAGGGTCTAGACTGAGAGAGGGGACGTAGGTTCTGTCTGCAAAATGCATGAGATCACAGCCTGTCCACAGGGCTGGGAGAGCTTGCCTTTGAATGTGAGAAAGACTGACCTAGCTTGTTGAGGCATCCTGCAGTGGGACAGACACCTCAGCTCAGCTTGTGCTTGGGGATATGGGCAGGAAGGTCAAAGCAGTCTGATGGGAACTTACCAGAAGCAACGCCTTTATGCCACTCTGAACTTCTTGCTAAGTATGCAAACATAATTAAGCAAAGTGCAATAGTCAGGGCTTGTTAATATTAGAGCTTGGCTGGTTTCATTCCTGGATGCCAGAAGGCAGGAACCAGGGTGGAGGGAATGGGAAAAGGAGGGAAACCACACAGCACAGCAAAGCTCTGGCAGCTTTCCTGCACTCTCTTTATAGTATTTAGGAGGACAACAACTCCCAGCAGCCAGATCTCCTGAGGTGGTCTAAAGGATGCATCTGCCTGCCCTGGGTCTTCAATCAAACCCAAGGATACTTTGGTCTGCACATTGCTCAGAAAGTAGGAGACAAAATACAACTGTCAGAATACAGATCTTGAGCGTGATGTATGGGGCGGTGAGATGGGCTGCTGCTTGTTATCCCCTGCCCTGTTGAAGCAACAGACAAGGGGGTGGCGTGGAGAGCTGCTGCCAGCCAGCAGGCAGATTGCGGAGATCCCAGCCATAAGGGAAAAAATGGCCTGAAAGGATCACTTGTAAGGGTGAGGAGAGCACTAGCTATTAACCTGCTGCAGACACTGATTAAAGAGACACTATTCTATAGATTACATTCAAGGTTTTCTAGCCACACTAGCAATAGCAATAATTCCTAACCTGGGGGTTTCCAGTGCTGTTTCCAAGTGTTTTAAATTTTAAAGCAGACCTTTTCTCTCCTTCCTGCAAGAAGGACGCTGTCGGGTTGCCCCTGCAGTGCTAACCCGGCGCTCACTCCCATTAGACCAGCACTTCAGCACCATTCTCTGAGATGACTTCGCACAAGCACGGGGATTGCCTGGCCCTATCTGAGCAAAGCACTTAACCAAACCAGAATAAAAGCTGGGGACACAAGCTGAGCTGGCTCGCAAGGCAGCCTGTCCTCGCTTGCCCTGACACATCAGGGATGTTTTTTCTCTGCCAGCTCTATGGCCCTGAGTAGCAGGTGGGACCCTGCGCCCAGTGGCAACCACTGGCAACAGGGGAGGTTCCTGCATGAAAAGCAGCATTTTCCAGTGCTCACATCACCACTGTACCATCCACAAACTGCCTTCCTTTCCACCCCATCCCCTCTGCAGCAGTTGCCAAGCCAGGGACGTAGAGCCACCTCAGAAGTCCCTGAAAGTTACATTAAATAAGATTCCAGGTGACATTCCTTGGGCTGTACACCTCAGCTGGATACTTGGAGGGATCAATAGTAGAAAAATGAAATGTTTTATGAGATTTGAAAGGAGAAGGCCTGGAACTGGGCTTCTTCCTAAATGGTAGCATTTCAGGATCACAGCAATCCTCACACCTCTCTGGGGCCCAGGAAGAAAAAGATCAGAAGTAAGGGGATGACAGAACCACAGTCCACACCCTCCCGAAGATACCTTTGCTTGCCTTAGTGCTTGGTGGCAGCACCCACAAGCAAGGTAATCATGTCCTTTTTTGACCAGTGTCCTTGGCAGGAACCTGATGACAACCCACACAAGAAGGTCTCCATCTCTCCCCTCACAGTCCAGGGGTATGTGCTGGCTGGGTATAACCAAAGCAGCTCTTACTCCCTCTGACTCCCCCAGATCCTTGCCCAGTTCACCATCTTAGACCTTCCTAGAAAACTAATCTGGGCTATTTGCTTCTTCATAACAGATTATCTTGAGAGCCAAGCCATCTCCTTTCATAGGATCATGGTGCCTCCAAGAGTCATCCCAGCAGCCCTGGGGAAGTAAAGGAACAAATACAGTCCATCAACCCTTTACAACCAGTTTCACAGGTGCTCTGAGTCCACAAAGATAATGAAAAAGGCAGACTGGCCAGCATGGCCATGCTTCTCTTATGGGATTTCTGCAGCAGACTATGTTTTTGTGGGATCGTTTTTGGACACATCCAGCAAGTCTTTCCAAAGGGGAAATGTCTGCAGCATGGGTACTTGACTTGACGCCAGCATACAGGCCCCCATCCTCAAACCTGACTTGCCATGGGACCTCTGTGAGCTTCCTTAGTACCTCCCAGCAGAGGGAAGCACTGGCACAAGGACATGAGCAGGTTACAGCAATATTTTGAGTGATGCTACTGATGGACATTAGCACCCTGCTTCCCTCCTGGGATACAGGACACTCTTCAGCTCCACCTGGGTGCACAGGGGAGCCCCAGGCACAGAGCACCCATGCAAGGGGATGGAGTGTGTGCCAGGCCTTCATGTCTGGAATGCCTGGTAGCTCTGTATACAGGAAGCTCTTCCCTGTGGTGAGGGCAGCTTTAAGCAGTGCCTCAAAACCCTAGCATCTTGGAAGGGTTATTCCCTTTGTCTCATTTTCCTTTTTTCCACATCTGACTTAAAACAGAGATGAGGATGACTCTTAGCAAGAAAAGATCCCATGACTGTTTCCCCAAGAGCCAGGATATTAGTCCTTGTATTCTGGCCATATTCCAGCTTGTGAAATTACCTTCTGCCTCCCTAAATCCCCCCTGCGGTTTCAATTGGATATAGGCTTCTTCTCTCTCTTGCTGAAACTGCTGCACAGGGTTGCTTTATGCGGTTAAGCAGCTGCTATCAGAGGTGGGTGACAGGATTAATCTCAGGGGTGCTGGGGTCAGAGCTGAGCAAGGGCAGGGAGCGCCGCCTGCCGAAACACCGCTGCACCAGCCTCTTCCCAGAGTTCTGCTCAGCCCCAAATTGGTCTCCTCTCCCAGAGATGCCCTACAGGCTCGTTTCCCAAGCTCAGCCCTTTCTTTTACCCCCTTGGTGTTGTAGAACCACAACCAGCACACACCAAGATGGATTTTGCTTCATTTTCTGGCATGTCAGCTGCTTGGCCAGACACCAGCTGCCAGTGCATCGATTTGCTCATGCACCTGGAGAACACGTGCTGGTCTCACAGGCACTTTTAGGCACAAGATCCCTCTCCCCCTGGTTAACCCTGATGTCTTTGCAGAATAATTATGGACTTTCAACCATTCCAGGACTTGTCCCATTGGGAGCAGCTGTGGGGCCCCTGTGTGGGCTGCTACACCTGCAGTATGGGGTCTTGAGCAGAAAGGTGCCATGGCACAGTGTGGGACCCTGACCAGAGGAAGGGCCCTGCTCTGCCCTAATCCTGAATCACAGCCTGTGGTAGGGTCCCTTTTGTAAGCCCTCATGATAGGGAGGGTACCAGCATGGTCCAATCCACAGTCACCCAACACTGGAGCGAATCTTAGGAGCAAACAACCCTGGAAAAAGAATCCCGGAAGGGCTTCAAACTGAAGTTGTTCAACCTCAAGTTAAAAAAGCAACACTGTCGAGCAGCCAGATTTTGCATTGTTCTTGTTGCCAGAATCTATACAAGCAAATTACTTTGCTGTCAGGAATACAGAAGGAGACAGAGAGAGAGAAATCCCCTGCCCAGGCACTCTAGAGACATACCCACAATATTCTGAGTAATGCAGCCATCTCACTGACATCCCCTGACATCTGGGGAATACAACAGCAACAACCTCCTAAAAAAAAAAAAAATCTTTAAAGTCATTTAGTAGATGTGATTTGTGGCTGAAATATAATATACAGTGAAAGGTGGGGACAACAATGGCCTTTAACAAAGGCAAAAGGAGGAAATCTGCTATGTTTGTGCATGTATGCATATATATACACATATTTACACACATCTGTTCAACATTCTTCCTGTGTTCTGTGTGCATATATAAATATATATGTCTGTGCATGTGCCTGTGCTGTGAGCAAGAGTGCTGCCAAGAGCAGTAAAATTCCAATCCAGCGTGCAGAAAGCAGAGGGGCCCACAGACAGGAGCTCAACCCTCTCTTCTCCCCATGAATCACAGCCCACAGATGAGGATCAGTATGGATGTCAACTCTGGTGCCAGTTATTCATCCCTGGCTCCTCTGGGCTGGATTCCCTCCCCTCCCTGGCCCCTCCATCCCCCTTTTCCCCCATTCCTCCCCCTCTTCCTTTCTCAGCAGGATGACATTCATCCATCATCAGCATTTTAAGTGCTGGCATGTCATTGAGGCTGTCAACCACCCTCTTTGCTCAGTGCAAGGTGCTCCGCTTGGCGGCTTGGTGCGACCATTTCCATTTGGAGCCCGTAATCCTCCTATTTGGGTTAGTTCCACTTGGTTTCACGGAGTGCAGAGTAAGGGGAACCCAATGGGATAGCAGTAAATTATATCAAATAATAGAGAGCTTGCTCTAATAACTCCAACCATGGGATACTCGGGCACAGATGTACTGCCAGGGACTGAGCACTGCATCCGGCCAGGGTAAATCCCCTAGAGCCTGCTTTTACCCCCTTCCCTCCCACAAAGCCAAAGAGGTTCCAGGTCCCACCTCAGTGCCACCAGGTATAAATCTGGATTTAACTCCCCTGACTTCAATGGAACTCCACCAGATTTATGACTCTGAAACTGAGCTTGGGATCTGGCCCCAGCTCAAATCCAGTGGTGTAAACCAAGCTCCAGCAACCTGGCCCTGCAGATGAAAAGTTGTTCAACGTAAGGAGAAGGGTGCTGGAGACAGGTTTACTCAGGAAAGTCAGCACAAGGTGCGAGGGAAAAGTCACTTCTCTATACCTTGCCCAGAAGATTGGTGTTCCTCAGAGGTCTGCCTGTATTTTATCTCACCAAATGAAAATGTACTGATGTCAAACATGCCCTTCAGAAAAGGCAGGCTGTCCAGTGGTGGCTATCAGAACCCTGGTCGCCTTTGAAGCTCACACAGCCCTAACCCACACTCATCCTTTCACCATCCACTCCACATGCCACTGCAGCAAAAGGTGGACGGAGAGATGACACAACTGCCATCCCCATCCCACTATGTCATGCTCAGATACTTTGGTTTAAACTGGGAGTTAGAAGAGATGCTTATTTTAGAAGCAAGTTGTTTTTGCAGCATGCTTAGTCAAAGCAAAAGCAGAAGGGGAGGCAGCAGGAATATTTAAAGGGAAACCCCCTGAGCATGAACCCAAGCACCGGTCTAATTTTAGAAGCCAGAATATCCTAGAGTCATGACAGCAGACTCAATAGGACTTTAAGAAGTGGGCAGCGAAACAGAAGAAAACCAGGTCCAGGGAATGGCTGTGTACAGACTGGTGGCAAGAGCCTGGGTGGATGCACTGAATCAGCCACTTAGGCAGCATCAAGCAGATTATTGCTCTGTGCCTCAACTTCTCCAGCCCTATACAGGGACACTGCTCTCCTAGGAGGTTAATAAAAAGGACACAAAGTTGCAAAAAAAAAAAGTTGCAAATGGCAACTAGAAAAGCACAGCTTTTTTTATTTGCTAAGAAAACATAAAGGAATTCATGAGGACTAGTTTGTTTGGGGATTCTTGTTTGTTTTGGGGTTTTTTTTACTTTTTTTTTTTTTTTTTTGGCAAAGCTGTTTGGATAAACATCCATAGATACTTCCTGGCAGAGGTGTGAGCATTTGAAGAAAGGATGCAAGCCACAGAACCAGAACTATATGAAGCCAACTGATGGGGCTTCACTCCAAATCTGAAGACTCAAGATTAGAGTATAACATAACCTCTGCTACTCCTGAAGACTTTCTCCACTGCTCCAAGTACTACAAGACCCAGAAGTAAGCATTTCCTTGCCCACAATGCTTGCTCACAGCAGCACTTTGCAGAACAGCAGTTGCAGGCCCACAGAGTCCTGGTCACCCTCCTCTTCTTGCTGGGCATCAGCAGAGCAGTACACCAGGAGATGTGCATCTTTGCCTGCCCTCCTTCCCTGCAACCTGCCAGCCCGCTGATCTATAAGCTAATCCTACCCCAAGCTGATCTATAACTAATTCACTTACAACACAATTGCAATATCGATTCCCAAACTGCTTTGCAGACAGTGCTAAAATGTGCGTGTGTGTGTGTGTGTGAGTACGGCAAGGGACAAGGAAGCCAGCTGACAAAAAGCCAGAGTATAGGGAGGGCTCTGTTCCTCACGGGGGAGATCAGAGCATGCTGCAGAGCTGTCTTCGTGTGCACCCTTTGAGTCCTTCCCTTTGTCTCTGCTGCTGCTGAGGACTGTGGCTGGCTGCAGAAAGATCTGAACATGCCTTTCCACCCAGGCATCATATGGATCCTATGCAGCCATCATCCTTGCATCTGCTAAGCAAGGACTGTGTATCACCACAGGAAGGATGGGATGCTTTTTGATCATCCCCACCACCTTGGGGGAGCAATCCCAGTCCTGCACTTGCTATGAGAGTTATAGCTGTACAGACCAGTCTGCACACTGAACAATGGTGTCTAGCAAAGCACACGAGTTAAGAGCAACTTCTCCAGGTTCTCTCAGATACATTTAGCCTGTATCTGAGGCTAAACTCTAACAGTTGTTCGATCACCCAATGAGTCCTCCCCAGCCAAGAAGAGGGATAAAGGAGAGAAGACTCACAGGTTGAAATGAAAACAGATTTCGTGAAACAGCAAAACCAATACCAGTATAAAGTAAATAAAGGTATATTCAGCCCAGAAAAACCACGACAGTCACAGCAAATCGGAAGGCAGTCCTCAGAAGCAAGGTCAGAAGGAGTCCAAGCCAAACACTCACTATACTCAGCAAACTTCTCCCTTTATACTGAAAGGTTTGTGGGATGGGATTGGATACACCTGTGAGCCAACTCAGTTCAGCTGCCCTGGTTTACTCCAAATGGCTTGCAGACCATAACTGATCTCAGATTCTGTCCCAGTGAAATCAGGACACAGGGTCACACCTAATGGGAGAGGTATGGAAGGGACTGTGTTTCTAGCCTGCTCCAACTCTCTCTGGGGGTTGGCTGGAGCAAGAATTGTGCTTATCTGGAGAGGTGGCCACTTCCACAACTCCTGGTCCATCTCCAGAATACAGGGTTCTTATCCTAGCATAGCAATTGTCCTCTCCCTGCCACTCCAGAAGCCCCTGCCCTGTATGGACCAGCAGCATTTTGAGCATTGGTCCTGAGCACAGTGCTTTTGTGCCTGACCTTGCTCACACTTTGGGATCAGTCTAGTCTACAAAATGCAGCATAGCCCAGGATCAGTAACCTTGGTACCTTCCCAGCCCCTGCGACAAGCACAAGATGCTCCAGAATGTTACCTCCTGCATCGAGCAACATGGCAGAGCACACAGGGGCAGCAGGAAGGTTAAATCTCTCCCAACTCCTGTGATAGGCACATAATTTCCATGTTTCTTCCCAAAGTTTACACCATTTATGCATGAGAGCATGAGAATGCTGTTGTTACCAGGAAAAGCCCCTATTTTAGTCAGTGGTCTCTGAGAGTGGCTTCACTCTGGGAGCCACATTTGAAAGATTGATTTATGAAGCACAAAGTAAAGAAGACATATTTAGTGACAAATGGAAATGTCATATTGATCCTATGGACAGACTGTGAAATACTGTTGTACATGGGCTGTCGCTGAATCCACCAAGCGGGTGGAGGCATTCGACAGCAGGGCAGTCGATCTGGGGAACATGCTGCCCCTCGTGTGTCTATCTACTCGACAAGCATCACCAAACCAGACTGGAAATCAGGAGAAAGCTCTTAAGCTGCAATAGAAAGAGGATGTTGAATGACTTTCACATCCATCCACCCAAAGCTACCATTAGTATCTCAGGGGCATTTGCAGGCATGCACATGCAGGGTGGCAGGGCTGCCATCACATCACACACAGCACAGTGGGGTGCTGACTGAGTCCAGGGCAGTTCCAGCATTAAATAATATTAACAAGAGGCAGGACTGTATGTAGTGGAAGGACAAAGGTATATGTCCCTCACAAAATACAACTTAGTGATGGGCCTCCCACATAGTCTGTGGCAGGAACAGCACTACTCATGTGCATCCTACAGCTGTGATTCTCTCCCTGTAGGAAGGGTGATGTATCTGGGGTTACCAGCACTCAGGCAAAATGCCTCAGGTTGGAAAACTGAGGGCCAACAGTGCTGTTGAGTCTAAGGATGGTCTGTGGCGTCTTTGGAAAAGGGACCCCACAATGACACCGCCATGTGGTGTTACCCCAAAGGGACTTCATACCTCTGCACTGCTCACGCTGCAATTGAGAGGATCTGTCATGTTGCTGTAGCAAAGACAGCTCAGCTGAAGTAAAGTTCCACTTGGACAGAGCAGAGGGGAAAAGTGATCTTAAACTGGCAAAAATAGAGCATCGGCCTCATATAATTTCTCTGAAAACAAGATTTATTGAAGTTCTGTCTGTGGAAATCACTGTAGTGTGGAACACTCAACATATAGATTCGATCACTGACTCGTACTCTACTACATTTTTCATTAGGAAGAATATTGGCTGGGAAAGTTTGACCTCATAATCTCTGCATTTTAAACAATAACCAAGGAAAACAAAAGTGATGGGCTAAGGAAATCTCTTCCACTTCAGCACTCCCGTAGGCAAGAACCAGGAGCTGAAATTCACTGCTCTGTTCCAAATCTACCTGCTATGATCCTTTGTGTCCAGACCCCTCTAGACTTGATGGTCTTTGGTCACATCTACCCAGGGTGTCTCCACATTAGGCATGATGCACATTAGCACCTGCTTGAGGACCAAGACATGACATCTATGTGCTTAGAGAGCAACATTTTAGAAAACTAGACTCTGTTCTCACCACAATTTGAAGGGTTAGTGTGCCCAAGTAGGACCAGTTCCCACTGTAAGGCAAATCTAAGATAACCCTCATCTGAGACTCAAGTTCTCAGTTTTGGTAATAATATATCCCCAGCCTGCAGTCAACACAGGGCTGGGAGAGGGGACAGGCAGACAGAGACTCCTTTCAGGGGAGCTGTGGTCTCCATCAGCTTGGCCAACAAGTCTCTGCCACCCCACTAGCACCATAAAACGGATGGTTGGAGTCTCATCTGCTGCTCCATCATGGCCCCTTTCAAATTAATTCCTGTTTTACAGTCTAAATAAATGGGCCTCCATCGATCAGAGGTTCCTGGTGCTTTTAATGTCAGTGACATAATCAGATACCAGAATGGATTTGCCTTTCTAAATCATAGCCAAAAGGCTTTCAATCTGAAGCTCTATTTTACATGTGACCCAATTAGAAACCACAAGACTTTGGGCCCAAATCGCTTGTTGATAGTCTTCTTTGCACATACTGTTTGTTGGTTGTCTCCATGATTTAAAGGAGATTTCACCCTGCACCCCATCCCTCCATGCTTTCCACCACCAACACTCCTTGGTTCTCACCTTTTGACAGAGATGCTACCACCCTGCAGCAAAAGCCAAACTCAAGAAAGCCAGAGGCAGGCAGTGTTGCTTTGTCTTTGATTCATGCACCAGATCTATATGGGAAAAGGCTTCCAAGCCATTTAAGAAGATGAACTCATCTTGAGAGACAGCATCAGAGCTCCATTAAAATCTTCCCATTCCTTCTGGGAATGCCCCCAGCAACACAAAGCAAAATCTCAAAGGCTCCAGTTATCTGTGGGTGTAACTTCCTTTTCCCAAGTAAAAAGTAATAGAAAAAGAGGAAACAGCTCAGGTTACACTAGGGGCATTTTAGGTTGGATATTAGGAAACATTTCTTCACCATAAGGGTTGTCAAGCACTGGAGCAGGCTGCCCAGGGAAGTGTTTGGAGTCACCATCACTTGAGGTGTTCAAAAGCCATGTAGATGTGGCGCTTAGGGATGAGTTTTCATGCTGGTCTTGGCAGTGCTGTGTTAACCATTAGACTTGATGATCTTAAGGATCTTTTCCAACCTAAGTTATTCCATGATTCCTTGATTGCATTGGGCAAAGAGATGAAGTTGAGATCTTGGAGGACTTTGGTCCCAAGTGTGACTGAACAAAACCTTTCACCCACAGGGAGAGGAAGGGGTACATCACAGGCAGCCTAATCAGCTTGGATCAGTGAGAATAGCCCTCTGTTTTTTTGGGTGGTTTTCCATCTTTCCCTTCATCACTGCAGATCTTGGGGCCCTTTCTGAGCATCCATCTGATACCAGGGAGGGAATTCCTCTCCACCTCCTCTCCCACACTCAGCATCTCGCTTGCAACTTCTTCCAAGACCCTTTGGTTTGATTTCCAAGTTCTGACACAGCCATTAGTTACAAAGAGCGATTAGTTTGGTGGTTGTCGTTAAGTCATTTTTTAAATGGCTCCAGGCGGCATCAGAGAACAAAGAAACAAAATACCCGTGAAAAGAGTTAATCACAAATTACTAATTATTTCCCCCTCTCTCTTTGCACTCTTTCCTCCCCAAATCATGAAATATTATCCCCATGAAGAAAGGAAAAGGTCTGTCCATTTGTGAGCCTTTCACGGATTTTATACACCTAATTCATCAAATGAGAAACATTTCCTTATCATCCAGGATTATTTTGAGAAGAGAGCTCATGACCCCTGACCCTGCTGCCAAGAGCCACGTCGAAGGGCGAAGGCTCTGATTTACATGTCCCGAGATGCAGTCTCGAGCTATGGGATACAGTGGAGCCTTGCTGGCTCAAGAAACGAGCCCTGATACCTTGGTGAGGGGCAGCCACTGAGCCAGGCCCTTCATGTGGAGAGATCTCGTGACTCCAAGGGTTTCTAAACCCATTTGGATTTTATGGAGCTGCTGATTTCAAACAGGCTGTACACTTTGAACAAGGCGCTGTGCATGCCATTTGGGGGTTTGTATTTATTTATGGCAAGGTCTTTTATTCCTCTTTCCAGATGGAATGTACATGCCACAAGATAGGTCTTAAGCTCAAAAGAGTGCAAGCAGAGGGACAATCTGACATAAGAGTCTGGGTTCCCACAAATTGTACTTGAAAGGAAAATTTGGGGTGACAAGAGCCAAGCTGTCCAAGATAGAGACACCCATTGCTTCCAGGTCTAGATCCACTGAGACCTGCTTGTTAAATATCCCCAGTTCGCTCACAGAAGAGGCAGCCAGTCTGGGAAAAGTGCTATTGAAAATAATTACTCTTGCAGATGCCAAATTCTCTGCCTGTTCTCCCAGTACCATAGTAGTCAGCATCTGAGGTTCCACTGGAGATGTGTCTTTGTCTGTGCCAGAGCAAAAACTACTGGTGAGTTATCTGGATGTATGAAAACTCCTTTTCAGATAGCCATGCCCTTCTGTCACCATTCCACTTTGGCCATCAGCAAAACAAAATTGTTCATACATCCAAACCCATACCAGGGCATCTTTATGAGCCTTGGAGATGCTCAGCATTCAGATGGAGATTCATCTAAGTACCAAAAGATGACTTTATAAACAGGCAAAAATAAAATCAAACACTTCTAAGGGATTTGACTTTCACATCTGTACCAGCAACCAAAACAAAGCAGGAGGCAGCAGTAGTACTGGGACCCTTCCACAGTGGAAGGCTTGAACATACCTGCTGGCTGGCATTTATGTAAATCTCCACCTCCCAGTATTTTTGCAGCCTTTAAAGATGTTTCCAATCACAGAGATGCTCTGAACTGCACCAACATC